>KZ825698.1:0-23691 GCA_003184685.1 Aspergillus indologenus CBS 114.80
ATATATAGCAAATCAAAGATTGGCTATTTTTAATACTTTTATACATTTTCTTTAAAAAAAATAAGCAGTTTTGTTGATTTAGTAATATCATTGGTATATATGCTTTGTATGGGAGATTAGTGAAAAACACGCGTGTTCGGAAGGTGCGTGGTGTTCGGCAGGTGCGTGAGGGACTCTAGCCGATGCTCAGATATGAGGCTAAGGGGTTGATAGGGGGGATTAGCAGGAGCCGTTATGATAGTCGAGACCGTTGGCCGCAGTGATAAGTCGATCGACCCTATCAACATTTGGAGATACACATGTAGAGTATAGGAGGATGCGGACATGGTGACCGCACAGGCATGCCCTGCCTTCCATGGGCGGGGAGACTCAGCCGACGTTTCCGGGGGATTTCCGCATCCGAAAGACTTTCCTCTTGTGTTGTGTGTATATTTGAGCCATTATAAGCAGCACGGGATAATTCACAGCCAGTTGACAATCCCCCTTCAGGCGTGCTGAAGGCAGGGATCATTCGGATGCGCCTCGTTGAAAAGAGCCGTTAACAGTTGACGGGATGCAGCCCTGCAGTGCGGCAGTTGTCCCGCGCACGAAGTGTGTTCTCGGATATCGACGTCATCGGGACGGGGGAAACGGGCAATCATACGGAGTACCAGAATCCAGGCAGTCTGAGGCTGCATTCTCGATTTGTATTCTCCTGGTGCGTAAGTTGAATGGACTCATTGCTCCTAGACTTGCCGTATAAGTCCCGACCTCTGTTGTGTAACAGTTGGATGGATGCATTGCCGATAGCCGAAATTAGGGCATGATCCTCTACAGTGAAGCTATCAGTACAGTATGTACATACAAGACATTTGAGACAGACAGGCAGGCAGGCAAGGAGGTTGGTAGCTCACTCCAGCACAATCCAATACACGCGTATACCCCGGATTGACACACAGTTCCCCATGGCCAAGACTTAACCAAACCACACTGTGTGAAGCGAGCCTTAAGACCGCCAAGCCCATGGATGGCATCCTTTCCGTTCCAGTTTCTTTTTTTTTTTGCTCGTGACCGCTCAGTTCTCTTGGCATACACTGCACACGGTGTGACTGTCTGCTCACTACGGCTAAGCAAGAGTGCCGGTACAGCAACAGCAGGCCGCGCAGCCCAGCCGAAGTGGGGGAAACTCCAATTCGATCAACCCGATTCAATCAAATCAAATCAATGACTTTATCGCCCGAGAGTCAGTGGACGGGAAAAAGTCTTTTAATTGAAGCTTCCCTGAAACCCTGCCCATTCATTGGATACCAGCCAGGTTTTCTCCATCAAATTGCCCTGCCAATCATGCTGCTTTTCTTCCCCTGCACCTTGCCCGGAGAGGCAACTGACCAGCTGGGCGACCTGCCCTGCAGTGCCTGCAGTTGTCTCTCTGCTTTGTGTGTTTCTTCCCCTTCGAGAAGGTCAGCACCGTCACCTGGCACTGGAATATGTTGGCGCCACCATGCAGGTTGCTCGCTGGAGGTACAGTACAGTACTCGGTACTTGCTCGTCCTTCGCTGACTGGCAGTGATGCATGATTTTCCTGCGAGGGAGTCTCATCCTGCACACAACTCCAGAAATCGCATTCGCTGCGTTCTCTGCAAGCATGCAAGGATCGGGGAAGATCCAGCAGAACCTCATCCGACCGCCCATGCAACGCAAACCAGAACCAGCTGCCTTTCCAATCCCACGTAATCCCCTTTTATTTGAGTACACTCTCTAGAGCTCGGTAGTGCTCTGGTCTTAGCGGCGATCAGTGCGCCCCTCACCCGATGCTTTTTGTGCGGGCTGACAATTGCATTGCTTTTCCAAGAATAGCTCTTCCTCCGCAAACACCAATGTAGATGGTGATGTCGGTGTGAACCGAGGAGGATGTTGATACGGATCTGTTTGGAAAATAACACTTAACTATATGGTGTGCTGCTAGTCGAGCACAGCTGACAACAACAACAACAGCAACAAAGCCATCCTACAAACTAGTAGTATGTATGCGATTGAGTGTCGTATGCTTCTGAGCTCACGTATCGTGACTCGACGGCCTACCACATCAGTCAAGGTCTTACTCCGACCGACTATGTCCAAGCTAAGCAAGCCTCCCTACCCCTCATATCATCTCCTCATGTCTTAGTCTAATCCTTGATAATGAAAGTCGATTTCCCGCGTGCGTCAACTGTACTAGTTCGAGCTCCCGTACTCGGACTAAGGCAAGACCGAACAACAGAGCCAGGAAGACCATCCAGGGCTCAAATGAACGACAAGACCTGTCTTTTATGTGTACTCCTGAGTCCTGACAGTCCAAGCACTGTTCCAATGATTCATGTAGCAGTAGCACCAGTAGCTGCGTCGCACCCAGCCAAACCACACGGGAAATAGACTACACGGCCAAACCCGTTTTTTTTTTTTCGCTTAAATGGCGAATTGGGCATGTATCCCACCTCCACTTCCACCGGGACAGAGTGCCATAGCTTAGGCGTGACCGTGTGAGTCCGAAGGAGGGGGGTGGAGGGGGGCGCCGCTACTTTTCTCGGCCGTTGAACTTGTCCCTTGACCGTAGTAGTCAATTGTGCACAAGCACAAGTACTGACCATGTGTACGTCGGTAGTAAGTCCTACCCCTACCCTGTATGTATGTATATGTTTTTCCGAGGGAGGACACAATTCGGACCTTTCCACGTAGTTGCTCACGTTATCCTCCGCCAAAAGGGGGCGACATCCCCCCCTGCATCCATGGGATCAGCAAGAAGTGGCCATTTTGTGTGTTTCGAGAAGAATGAAAATTTTCTTCCTTCATCTTTTGCTTGTGTTTGGTGCTTTTTGCTTTTTTTTCTCTCACTGGGCTAAGGTACCGTTTCGAAAGCCCCACTGAGACGGGAATAAGGAACTGGAGTGGCGTTCGAGCTAAACTGGGTTTGCCACTACCTACATCTTTTGTGTCGTGTTAACCGTTTCGGTCTTAGGCAGCTACCAGACAAAGCTCGCAGCTGGGTGAGCTTCTGGGTTGAGGTGCATGGGAAGCTCACCTTACTAGACTGCTCCCCCTTGGGGAGCTGTATTGGGGAGGGCGGGTGGTAAGCTGGTTTTAGTGTTGGGGGGAAAAGAGCGGAAGCCTCCAGCTGGAAGGGATGGAGGGGGAGAGAGGGGAAGGATAGGTGAAAGAGGGAGGGAGATGTGATTGATTGGATTCATTCAGCCTGCGAGGGGAGGGGTAAAAGTACTCTAGGCTAAGGTTGCAGCACATGGCCTTTTTTAGCCTATCGGTTCACCATTTGATCCTTTACCCAACCACGCGGTGCTTTTCCTTAAGCATACCTTACCTAGTAGTACTAAGGAACTGCCCTGGGCTGTACCTATGTAGGTAGGGTTACCTCTAACTACACTACACTTTACTTGGACGGGAGTTCTCCGTGGAAGTGCGAGGGAATCTTCTGTAACCTCTACCACCATGGAATGTCGACTAGATCCTTTATCCGTGGTCGGTGACCTCGATAAGATTACTCTCTCTTTCCCCCGTGGTTCCAGAATCCTCTGAGTTATGCTCTCTCTGGTCCAGAGCTGAGCTGGGCCGGGTTATGCAGCAGCTGTCGTAAACCCCAAGAATGTGAGGAGGGGGTTCCACCGGCATTCCCGAATTGCTGGTCGGCGATTACTGTACTGTACTGTACCGTACCGTACCGTATGCTGATTTCCGCTAGACCCGTTCCAAGTAACCGGGCCGTCGACCGACGATGGCTGGTGGAATTTTAAGACCAGCTGGACCATGTCATGGCTCTTAAACTAAATCTCTTCCGCTTCAGAGTGTAAAAGGAGAAAAGTAAAAATGTTGGGGATGAATCGCACGGATCACGAGTGGTGAGTTAGTGCTCTGCGAATCCCCTCAATATATGAAGTCTATGTCTTGTGCCAACTGCCAATGCTTGAAAATGGGCAGAATCGGAACGGCAGAGGCCATTCAGAGGGGTTCCTGCCGCTCATCCTTGAGCTCCGGTACGGTCAGGTAATGGTCACGAAGACCGAGGCTGAGCTACAAAAAAAAGTCTAAGTGTCACATCACTTACCCTCACCCACGCATTTACTATCAGGCGGGCAAAGGCCCTTTCGACTTGACTCGACTCGACTCGACTGGACTGGACTTCATGCTTGTTGGAGAACAACCGCTCCCCTTTGTTTGCCGCTACAACAGCATAAAGAAAAATAAGGAGCAGGTCGAGTCTTCGGATCGAGCATCCCAGCTCGAAACTGGTAATTTCCGCGACAAGACAGGCAGAAACTTCCTCCATCCATCCATGTCGTGCGTGCGGATATCGCGCTGTCCCACATTTAGCTTAGCTGCGACAGCAACACTTATCGATAGGCGCTATCGGCATCAGATACCCTCTGGCGTCCAGCTAGTCTCGGACGGGGAGGAAATCGTAATACATAGTAGTTAGTAACTCAATACCAGGATCATTGTTGGCACATGCTGTACTACCGGCATTACCAGGACGATAATAAAACAAGATTAATGCCTCATAAGGGGATTGCTCGGATGAGATTCCAGTCAGCTAGTCAGACAGCCGACTACTACTAGAGGAAAAGTAATGCCGCCGAGAGCTGCTACCGTAGTATGAGGAAGGGAGCTTTCCGGCTTATCCAGCTGGAGCTTTTTATCGTAGTTCCCACTTTAAACCTCGCCCAGCAGCAACAGCAGCTCCCTATGGATGTGTCTTGGTTTGCTAGAAGCTAGACATTCAGAAACAACACATAAGGTAGTGACTGGTATATTAATGATTTCTTCGGAAGTTCTCTTTTGCCTCTCTCTTCCTCTTCTCGATTTCTCCTCATCTTCTTTCTCTTGCTTTCTTGTGATTATCCTTCCCACGGTCCGGAACTTGAAATGCTTATCGTGCCACCGACAGAGCATCTGTGAGACGCTTATCCCACCTTTATCGAGGGTTTGACAACAAATCCACCGAAAGGGAACCTTCTTTGTTCCACTTATCGCCGGCTCCGTGGGTTTTCTGGATTGTTCATTAATCCTGGACAACCACCCTCTCGGCGAACACAAGCGCTCTGTGAGCCACGCGGTCGGAGAAACCAGCATTGCGCCCGTTGCAAGCACTGCGCTGCCCTGTTCTGTTAGCTAGGTAGCTACTACTTACCGAGTAGCTAGCAAAGCATTTGCCAGCTGTTTCGCCTGTTCAATTTAGCTTTTTATTACTTACTGTACGTATGATTCCTGACTGTACCACTGCAATACCTTCCGTGCCCACTTTTTTCGCCTTTCCTTCTTAATTTTCCTTCTTTTTTTCTGCTTCTTTTTTTTTTTTTTTTTTTTCAATTCCCTTTTTCTGATTTCTTTTTTGGACTCTTTCTCCTTTTGCTTAAAGTGGATATTTGCTCTCCCCCAATCCTTTGCCTGTCAATTGTCCAGATTGTGTGCCACTAGCCTGATTTCGGCCTAGTGGATCAGTGAAGCTCCTTGACTTTCTCCCCCTCCACTGCCACTGCTTGTAGTGCTGCTTCCCATACTTACTCAGTACTACCTTACCTGCTTGCCTATTACTACTACTTTCTTCATCCTTTCCTTCTTCTTGCTGCTGCTCTTGCTGCTGCTTCTGCTCTATGAGAGATTGATTGCATTAGTTTCTACCCCCATTCTCTGTTGATTAAACCCTAACTGGTCTTGGAATTAGAGGCCAGAGCAAGTGGTGGTCTAGCAGGGCGTCCGCTTGGCCATTACTCATACTGTTGCAATACTCTTTTTCCTTTCTTTCGCCGCCCTCCGTTGTTCTCTTTCTTCCATCATCCCGTTTCGCCTCTCCAGTTGACTAGACTTGCTCGAGCTTCCTTTGCAAAACAATCTGCTGGGGTTTTCTGGTCGCAGCAGCTGATGTCGCCTTGCGGAGATCTTCCAGATTGAATTGACATTGCCCTGAAAATCACAGCCTGTGTGCCTTGCCTTGTGTGTGTGTGTGTGTGCGTGCTGGTGCTTGAACCTCCTTCCGACCAACCCACCCCACGCCGCCGCCCGAACGGATCCATGCAGACCATGCCGCCCCGATCATCTTTAACCAGTTCGTTCTCCGTCACTGACGCCAACAACGAAGTGGTTTGCCCTTTGAAAAACAATGATGGTTCCAATTGTCGCAAAAGATGCCTGGGAGTAAGTTTCCATTCTTCCATCTCTTTGTGTTCTTCGTCGCCGTGCTTCTTCCTCGCTCTCCGCGCCGATCGGGGCCCCACTTTTTTATGCAGTGGGCAGCAAGCGCCATGCAAACTGAGGAGGGGCAGCTGCTGCGAAGTTCGAGAAACAGGGACGAGCTGGGATGAACGAAGACTGTAATGGCCGCATCTAACCGGTGGTTCTTCGCACAGGAAAAGCGCTATCGCTCCATGCAGGAGCACATTCGCCGTGCTCACCCCAATCATTACATTCCGAAGCTCCCGGCTACCGAGGAGAGCTTTGTCTTGATGGTGACAACCCCACCAGACCAGCGTGCTCACCTTTCTCCTCCGAAACCCGCTACTTCTCGACGGCGCAATGGTTGGTTGATACTCTTGGGCAAATTGGGGATATTCAGCAGCTGACTGGGAAGTAGATCTGGCCGATCGCGACATTTATGTTGCCGATGCTGGCTCCCCCGCAACCCCGCGGGGTATCGATGAAGCCCATCCGGCCGCTGCCACCGCAGCCGTCGCCTTGGCCCAATTGCACCACAACCGCTTAGCATCTGACTGGGATACAGACATGGTATGCTATACAGACTGCTCGTTTGCGGATTAAGCAGGGAGAAAAAGCGGTCGCGAAAAAAAATCAGACATTGACTGGTCCGTCTCAGGAAACCCAATCGGACAATGACCGGGACCGGATCCGCTCCGTCGAATTGCCTTCACTGCGCGAGCACTTCAAACAAGAGTCATTGCCTCCATTTCCCGCGGCTCGTCCTCGAGAGCTCCTGCCTTCCATTCTGACACACTCGCCGCCCGGGCGCTCTTCGACGTTGCCTCCCATCCAACGTAGGGACAAGCTGCCTCGATCTCGCAAGTCGTCGATCTCTGGGGCCCGCAAGCCGAAACACGAGCGCACTAAATCGAAGGAATACGGACGACGTCCGAGTCTAGGAGATCGCAAGGCGCTTTCTGCCGAGCCACAAACTGCAGCTTGGGCGCAGGGTAAGCGTTGGGAGGACCTCATCGAGGCTGCTACTTCCGCCACTGAAGCAGATGACGAACACCAGTCTGATGTAAGTTGATCTTGGGATTCTCTCGGGTTACGTTTCTAACTCTTACTAGGTCGGCCGGTCGCCTACGATGCCGCCTCTCATCTCCAATATCACCTCGGCTCCTGCGGGCAACAACCGTTCTTCGCTACCACCCGCATTTCAAACTCCCACTGGACTACCCCCACCGACATCTTACCGGCCTTTCCCCCACCCCTTCGCGTCGCCTATGCACAAGTCCATGACCCCGCCGCCGTTTGATCGCAACCGCGACAGTGACTTGGAGCCATTCCCGTCCATCGAGTCGTCCATTGATTCAGCTTCGTCGACGTCGGGCAAGAATCATTCCTTCTCCAGTCACCTTGCGCCTTCGATCAACTCGGATTCCAGCCCAGTGTTGAATATGTTTCCCTCTGCGTCGCAACGGCAACACCATCGGTTCTCAAATCCCACCCCGGCCTCTTACCGTAGCAAAGAGATTCAGATTTACTGTGCCAGCTGTAAGCGGCCTTGGGCACTGAGTGAATGCTATGCCTGCACGGAATGTATCTGCGGAGTTTGCCGGGAGTGTGTCGGGATGTTCATCAGCAGCCCCCCTGCATCCTTCCGGAATGTGACGTCCAGCCCAGGGAGCGCGATGTCGCACGGGCCGACCAGCTATCCTAACCACCCGCGCGGCTGTCCTCGATGCCGCACGGTCGGAGGCAAATGGAAAGCCTTCCAACTTGATTTTAGGTGATCTCTTCATGATTCGAATGGGCGCCTCCGCTGCGCTCTTTTGACAACTTTATGTTTTACGGATGTTACGAATAATGGCTTTTGAGGGTTCGTGGAAACTCAAGTTACGGTACAATGACATGACCATCAAGGCACAAGAATGACCCTGCATGCGGTCAACGACTACATGAATTGCCCTTGAACTGCTGAAAATATACCAACCAGCCGCGGAACGGCCTGGCCGATGATCCACCTCACGGCTGTCCCAGGAAAACTCTTAACGAAAAGCTGGACTTTTTTGTTCTGTATGTAGGTACAATTTCGCTGGGCGCTTTATATACACCACCGTTGGAATTTTGTGATGTTTCCATGCCATGTCAACACGATTGTCTTTCTATACTATTGGCGTTTGTTACCTGGATACAATTTTTTGATGATATATTTGGACAATGATATAAAATTTTGTTGGGATATTTACAGTGGCTGGTTTTCCTTTGGCAACAATCTGCCTGATTTTTTCTTCTGTATTCAGGAGCACGGTTCCCTTCAATTCCAGCTCTGTCTTGTGGTGCCAGCATATGTGGAAAGTATCCGGGTCAAAGTGCCTGCAGGATTTGCTGTGGCTGCGTGCGTGCTTCAGATCTTGGATAGAGCTCCTGTGTCCAGAAGAGATCGAACAAGGGCTGCAATTGCTCGAACTGCAATCCCAGCAATCTTGTCACCGTCGCCCGCATCCGGATCAAAAGAACACAACGTCAGCGACCGAGGGGTCGTCTTCTGCGGAACCAGTTCCATGCAAGCGATCAGATCCGATTCAAATAAGCCACCTGGAGATGGGTAGTCATTGACTTTGCCGTACGAGTCGTCCAAGACATCTAGATCCAGATGAACCAACACCTGGTCGTACGCTCGTTGCTCCAGCTGGGTCTTCAGCTCCCTCGCGAAATCGACTTTGCTCTCTGTGCTTCCCCAGATGGCCTGCATGCCCGCCTCGATCACTCGCTGCTTCTGCACACCGGTCTGATCTCGGAGTCCGCAATACAGGAACCGCCGATTGAGGTCCACCGGCTTGAACCCCGGCACGCTGTTCATCAGGGTCTTCCAGCTCTCCCCACGCAGCATGGACAGGCCCATGGCATCCAGATACCCATTTTCGTTCACGTCCGGCGAGTCCAGATCGTCGTGGGCGTCGAAATAGACGTAGGCCAGGTCGTCCACGTGCAGCCCACAGGCGACCGCGGCGCTGGCCATGCAGTTACCCGACAGGATCAGGGGGAAGCGGCGGTTGGCCACCGACTGGCTGACGGCGGTGGAGATCCGGCGCAGGAGCTCGAAGCTGCGCCCTATCTCGCCTTCGAACTCGTCGACGGGTGGGATCTCGATGAGATGGAAAGCGACACGCAGGCGGTGGAGGTCTTGCTCGAGTCCCAGGGAGAGGATGCGGTGGGGTCCGTTGCCGACGCGGTGGTCGCGCAGGCCGACGTGGTAGGGAGAGAAGATGATGTCGATTGCTTGGGGGCACAACGTAGCAGCCATGATGCTGTCACGGTATTCTAGGTAAGTTTCTCGGTGATTGCCTGTGTAGATGGTGACTATATATATTGATACCGCTGGTTATCAAGCTGTGACGAATAGCTGGTGGCTGCTTACCTGCTTTTGAGGTGTATAGGGACTCTCTCTTCCTTCCCTAAGTTTTACAGATCGAGAGACTGTATCTTTCGAGCACCCCCAAGCACCTCCATACACCTCCATACACCTCCATACACCTCCAAAGACCCCCACGCCGGCCTCGCTTACATAATCCATATGCTTTTGGCGGGACTCACCTATGGCTCGGACTATACCGTATCGGGAGATCCCCACCATGGAGTGACACAGGGCGCCGCTGCCCCACTGGATGTTCAGGGTATCGGCTAGACTCGCGTCTTCCGCCTTTCAATTCTTCTTCTCCATCATCAATCATCATCATCATCATCATCTTGATTCTCTTCACCTCGTTGTCCAGACTCAGCCCGGCTCTATCTCCCACTTCCCTTTCACATGGCGGAGGATCGAAGCGGTCCTCCCAAATACTGTTCTGATGTTCTAGACTTACCGCCTCTAGATCCCCCAGTCTCCATTGCGGGGTCCGAGGAACCCCTGCACTTATACGATGCCCTGCTAAGTGCCAACCCAAGTTTCCCAACGGCATCTCTGCCCCCGGAAGGTCAATTCGAGATATGCCTGGTTTGTTATGAGCACATTTCATTAGCTTCAGCCTGTTCATGCTGGGGGCTCTTCAGCGACACCAACTTCGCCCAAAGCGCACCGGAAGCAGGACAGTTTCTCCACAATTCCCACAATATCGCGGCTTCAAATGATCCCCACGCGGCAGAAGATCTCAGATCTTCTGGAGGTCGTTTGGGAAGGAAGAAGAGATATCAGCGCCTATCGAAGGAAGCGGTAATGGCTTTGCGGTCATGGCTCTACAACCATCAAGACTACCCCTACCCCACCAAGGAGGAGAAAGATGCCCTGCAGCAGCAGACGGCGACTGGTTTAGTAATGCACGACGGCGCACCTTGGTTGGAGGAGGTGCGACCCAGAGAGTGGAACAAATGGCACCAGCGGCTGATCACTCTCTACAATCGCCTATGGAAAGATGGAAGAACTCCCCACCAGGAAGTGAGGCGGCTGCGACCTCGGACATCATGCGAGCTTTGGATAGCATAGAACGTCCGGATGACGATGAGGAGAGTGCGGGAACCCCGGCTTCTCAGTATGCTTGGTCGAGCCATAGTTCCAGTAACTCGTTTGTCGTTGGAGCTCCCTCTACCAGCACGGTGGGCTATAGCCATTCATCGGGCTCCGATGCTTCCTTAGGCCACCACTCACACTATCAGCCCGTGCGACGACCGCCGACTCCCATGAATGGTCGGCGATCTCTGTCTGGTCGTCGCCATCGCCGGCGTCAGAAGCCTCCACGTCCCAACGATTTCCAAGCACATCGCCAAACAAAGGAAGACCGTCCGTACCAGTGCACATTCTGCACCGACTCTTTCCGCACGAAGTACGACTGGGAGCGACATGAAAAGACTTTGCATCTGCCTGTGGTCCTCTGGACGTGCGCCCCCGACGGTGGTATCGTTGTTGTCGACGGAACCCGGACTTGTGTGTTCTGTCAGGCCCCAGACCCGGAGACTGGTCATCTTCTCGACCGACACGACTATTTTGCATGCCAATCTAGGGCAGACGGGCAACGGACGTTTTCCCGCAAAGACCATCTACGGCAGCACCTGAAACTCACGCACAGTGCGGAGTATCATTCTGGCATCATGGATGGATGGCGAGCATCGCGCACCATTGTCTCCCGCTGCGGGCTCTGTGATGCGACCTTTGCAACCTGGAAAGAGCGTGTAGACCATGTTGGGGCTCATTTCAAGAATGGCGCCGATATGGCGGAGTGGAAGGGTGATTGGGGGTTTGCGCCAGACGTGCAACGGTTGGTTGAGAATGCCATGCCGCCCTACCTTTTGGGTCACGAACGGCGCACAATGGACCCCTGGAAATCGTCCGTTGCGCTGCTGGGAGGCAGCGTTCCCGAACAGGAGGACACACTGGGCTTTTCCTACATGTCGATCGGGAATGACGTTCCCAATGCCCTTAACCGCTACACGGATTTACGTCGCGCCCTGATAGATTACATTCATAGTCAGACTGCCGCTGGCATCTGTCCCACGGACGAGAGGCTACAGCAAGTGGCCCGTCAATTTTCCTACGGTGGGAATGACCCTCTGGATCAAACATATGCGGATTATGACCCCTTGTGGTTGGAGGCTGTCAAGCAGGAGGCGGGCCTCGACACGAAGCCGTTTGTCCCGGGATTACAATAATCAAGAAGTTTTGATGTGCAGTCCGCTCGGGCCACCATGCCTTGAATGCAAAGGTCGATCCATCAATTTGAACGCCAGAGCAGTGAGAAGATGTTAATGCAAATGCTCAGCGATTTTGCATGACGACTTCTTCGGCCAACAAGTGAGCGTTTTTTACCTTATTGACTGGAACTAGAAAGCGAGACTTATATTAGAGCAGGAATGTAAAGGGGTTATACCATGCTTTCGAAGGTGATATGCCCGTAAGTGGCCGACTACTTCGCCAACGGTCACTCATGGAAACTCCCAGAGTCTACCCTGCATACCTCGCGGATGCTCAGTCTCGCACAAAGGATGTCTGATCTCAAGGGACGAATACGGCCTCATCCACCGCTTGTTCAACAATCCATCAAAACTGTCCTGCAGATGGAAAGACTATACCGCAAACTTTATAATAATGAAACGAAACAACTTTAAATCGGGGTTCTAGCCCCATAACTCCTACTATTTCTCTTCTTTGTGCTCAAGATAATGCCCGAAACTCAAGCAAAGTCCAGGTGTTAGCTACAGACGGACTGCTGCCTTCCTCACTGGCGTGATACCCAGACCTGGGTTGTTGATTAAGCAGCTTCGAAATTCTGGTGGTGACTCGATAGATGAACAACAAGGTCCAGGTATTTGTCGAACTTGGTTTGGCAGAACTGACACGTGGGAGGCCAGTGCTGATCCCGATGCTGGTCCCAGCAATGCGCGGCGGCGGCATGGCGGCACAGAAACTCCCCGCCGCAGACGGGGCAGAAGCAGGAGGACAGGTCCGGCTGGCCGTCGCCGGGCGCGGCCGATCCCAGGCCGCAGTCGCAGGCGACGGTGCGTTCCTCGTGGTCCCGCTCGTGATGGCGGCGCACCTGCTGGTGGATGTAGTAGCTCTCCCCGCAGATCCGGCCCGTGGACGGCCGGACGAAGGTGCAGATGAGCCGCCCGCTGATCTCGTCGTGCCGGTAGCGATAGGCGGTCCGGGGCGCGATGGTGGTCCTCCGCCGCCGATCGTTGCATTCGGCGGCGAGGGCGGCGCGCTCCTCCGGCGCGCGCCACAGCACGCCACACTCCGGGCAGCCGTACGCCAGCGGCCGGCCGTGCCGCCGCTCGTGGTTGCGCAGCAGGTCCAGGCAGTTCACATGGCTCGTCGCCTGGCACCGCGGGCACTGCTCCACGTTCTGGTACTTCGCCATGTCGCACAGGCAGCATTCGATCTCCCCGGCGGCCTCCGCCAGAATGAACCGCACCTCCGCCGCGTGCTCCGGGATGTAGTCGGTCGGGTACTCGGCCGCTGTCACGAGGGCATGGTCGTAGCGGTGGCGGAGGTCGTCCGTTGGGAGGAGTCGCTTCCTCTCGCGCGGCATGGCTATCTATCTCGCGTCTGGTCGGGTTAGAGTATGCGTTCCCTCGCGATCTGAGTGGGCTTTTGGTTGAGCTTGATATCAGGGTTTGGATCGTGAGAAGGGTGAGAAGGGCGTGGAGAGAGCGGGTGATGAGGCTGGGGGATGGGGGATGGGGGCATGTCGCGTGGGATCTCTTTAAATACTCGAGGCCTCGATGCAGATATACTTTCTTTTGGGGATGGTCTAGGGTAGATCAGGGCTGTGTAGGAGCTGGAACGGAACAGCTTCGTACGTTCATTGTAAGCTAGATGGAGAATGACCTTTGATGTTCTGTGGTTAGAGGCAATAGAAGGAGGTGTTCGGGGTGTTAACGGAGAACGCCATCTCATCCGGGGGGTTAATGGAGTTTGTTTGTTTGTCATGTTGAAGTGCAGCACGGAACCTGTGCATCTGTATCTGTTCCATGAAGGGGTTTGGGTTTGGGTCGTAAGGGTGAATGCTGGGGATAGCTGTGTACAAGAGCAAAGCTGTATGTCCCGCACTGTACTCGGGCCAGCGGGACAGGCGATTCCTCGTCCGCAGAGACCGTGTTGTTGTTCTGGCTGTCCCAACATCAGCGTAGCATAATATAGGATGTGGGTTTGAAGGCTTGAAGGGTTGCCTTTGTAGGAGAAATTCGCTTCCGGTGGAAAATCTGGACGGGGGGTTCATGGTTGTGCAGCCCGCGGAGCAGACTGGTAACCATCCTGGGGCGCTTGTTGTAGAGTGCGTGGCTTGGGGATGGTGGATGGTGGATAGGTGACTTGGTTGGACTGGTTCTGATGATGCGTGAAGTGTCGAGATAATGGGCGAGGGTGACGTCTTTCTAGGTCTTTCTGTGTTGGGAAAGGGATAAGGGTACTTGGAGCCAAAGTAAGAATCCTTAGGTTTGAGGTCGGGTGTTTGTTGCTTTGAGATTGGGGATTACTTTGTGGGGATCAGATGAGTCATGCTGTCGTTTCACTTCGTCATCTATCTTGTGGTGTATAGAACCTGGTGTGTGTGAGGTAGGATTTGGATATGTTAACTAACGGCTATGTGGGGGTTTTGGTATCATGCTTTGTGTGCTTTTAGGGCCACTGAACGTCGAGGGAAGGCGGGTTGTAGGCAGGACTGGCTTTTTTTGACCGGCGGTTTTTGGACATGACGATGCTGTCTGTAATTCGAATGCTCACGGGCCCTCGATATACCTTGCCACAAATACCGATTCAGTGATGCAGGTGACAGAAGGGGATAGTGGCCACTGGAGCAGGAGTCCGGGTGTAGATAGGGAGGGCGGCTGGGTAGTGAGGTGGTTCCCAAGAGTCTTGTCTATAGTCTATACGCCTGTACTATTAAATCTCATGAGGGAAGTGGTTTCTGCAGAGAGTGGCCACTATATCACCCTTGCGTATGCAGAGAAGATCATGATTATTGCGATGAGAGTTTGATTGAAGGGGGCGAGCATAGCAGCAGGGGCAGGAAAGAAAGATAAAATGCTTTTTTATCTGCTGGTGTTGGTGAATACTACTAAAGGTGTTGATTAAGAAGGTCTGATAGTCTTGACGGAGTCCCCTGCCCTGCCTCCTCTGATGGGTGGGCACCTCCTCGCCGCAGCCGCTGTATAGATACATAGTCCCTCCCAGATAGCCTGCAAATGTCACCATCTATCTTCACGCTCCATCAAGTCTGGTGCGGATAGGAGAGATGCATAATGAGGTCCAGATATTTGTCAAATACCCAGTGGCAAATTAGACACACGGGAGGCCACGAGTCATGACGATGCTCTTCCCAGCAATGCGCGGCGGCGTCATGGGGACAATCGCACAACTCCGCGCAAGTGGGAACAGGGCAGGGGCAGGGCGGCTGGACCGCGCGGGTGTCGTCTCCGTCGTCCGTCCCCAGGACCGAGACGCCGCCGCAGCGGCAGGACGGATCGGGGTCGTCCTCGTGTGCGCGCTGGTGATGGTAGCGTATCTGCCCCTTGGTGTTGGAGATCCACCCACACGCCTGGCCCGTGGACGGCGGCTCGAAGACGCAGACGTACCGCCCGCTGATCGGGTCCTGCCGGTAGCGATACGACCTGTCCCCGATTCCAGGATGGCGGGGCACGTACCGGTTGTGCTGTTGGGCGGCCGCCGTCGTCTGGCTGTCGGTGCGCCACAGGGTGCCGCACCGCGGGCAGCCGTATGCCAGCGGCCGCCCGCGGCGCATCTCCTTGTTGCGCAGCTGGTCCAGGCAGCGCGGGTGGCAGCTCGCCTCGCACATCGGACACTGCTCCTGGTCCGGCGGCGACCTGTGCCTGCGCGGCGCCGCGGGCAGGCAACATTTGAGGCCGGCGGCGTCCGCGCCGCGGATCTGGCGCACGTCGAACGCCCGCCGCCGCACTTCGTCGGCCGTGTACGCGGCGGCCTCCCGCAGGTGCGGGTGGTATTCGGCGAGGCATCCGGCGTGGTCTTCGGCGTGGTGTTCGGCGCTTGCCTCGTCGTCGGGCATGGTTCCTGACTGTGCTGCTTTCTTTTGGCTTGACTTTTAGTTGCTTAGGTCGGGTTCAGCGTGCGCACGATTCGAGTGGGCTTTTGGTTGAGGGGATGGGTTATGATAGTAAGAGAAGGAGACGCGGTGGGAGACATCCCGTTGGTTCTTAAATACATGAGGTCTTCGTGCAGATTTTCTTGATCAGGGGGGTAGATGAGGTTGTTTTGCGGGATCTGGAGCGGAGAACCTTTGCAAGTTCATTGTTGGTGAGAGGGAGAGTTACCCTCTTGTGTGTGAGAATGGTTAGAGGGAGGTGTTTGGGTATAGGGGAGAGTGCCATTTCAGATTCTGCTGTATTCGATTAGCCAAGTAGGCGAATATCTCCAGCAGGAATCGTGTGGTCTTATTCTATAGGAGATTGGTGCAGGGTGAACGGAGAAAATCCGTCTTGAGGCTCATGGGTCTGGTTCTGTGGCAGGGTCGCGCTGGAGGGTTGAGTTGGTGGTGGAGATTACCGGTCTTTTGGGGCGGTTTTCATTTACTGTGAAGTATGTGGTTCGGGGGATTGAGCTTGATGCTCCGATTAGTTCTGGGGCTGAGATGTCCATGGAATGCGGTAGAGGTCAGAACCTGACTGATGACTTTACATCTTTCTTTTAGGAATAGGAGAGTAGTGAAGAGTAACGGATTCTGACGATGCCACCACATTGATTTGGTGATGAAGACCTTCATATACGAAACTTTGCTGACTGATTGGCTTGTTTCTCTCAGGTGAATCAATGTCAATACCAGTACACTCTGTTCTCTTGCGGTTATTGTCCCGTGTGGCGATCAAGTGAAGAAAGCTGTGTTAGTTTGTGATCCGATTCTTCCTCTACCTTGCGAATCCGGTTTACTACTTGCGGCCGTCGAGAGAAAACTGCGGTTCATAGATGATGCACTTGAGGAAATCTCTGGTGATAGGTGTGATGGGATGGGTGGAAAGTATACCTGGGTTGTAGGGCGATGTAGGGCTTACCTGGTCAGATGTTAATGAGTTTCTGGCTCAGCTACTACTACTGCACATTGGGCAGCCGTTGCATACTTTTCTGATTGCTTCCAAAATGACGATGAATGTCGAAGGATTCAGCGTCAGAGGTCTGCTGTATCTCGTGACGTATTAATCTCTCCTGCACAAGATGTGCGTGTGGTGCGAAACGCATCACGAATGTAGTTCATAGCAGCACAGACCTCAGCACGCGATACGCCGCTGGATGCGAAGTTCCATGGCGCGACGATTCGGCGGATGAAGGCAGATCTCGGGTATCAGCCGGGGAATGTGATTATTGGGGGAAGGGGGTGTAAGTGTTGCCATGCTCCAAGGGGTTTTGGGATTGGGGAGAGGGATGTTTGTAGCGGTGGTGGAAGTCTGGCCAGGGAGATCTACATGAGGAGATTGCCGGAGCAGTCGTGAGCTGAGAATATGCCTTTGTTTGGGAGACGATGTGTCATAGGCTGGTGTAGCTGTTCCATATCTTTCTAGTTTTCATTGGGGGCTTTTCTTTTTCAGAGAGGAGGGAGGTAGGAATGATGCACAAGGATGCCATCCATGACTTGAATTTATCTTACAAATCAAACGAGATGTCTCACTAAAATCTGACATCCGATCACCCACCTACGGGTCCTACCGCAATAATTGGTTGCCAGGTCTCTTTCCCTGGCGTGTGGCTTGACCTTATCCAGAACACGCCAAAGACCCTGAGAATCACGGCAATAAGCGTGTTGGGTTCCCGGCCTTCGCCCGGAGACCGGGTCTGTCTGCCTGTTGATTCTCGATCTCCGGCCATGTCCGCGATCTAGAAATATTTTAATAGCGCCAATGGATCCATTTCTCTGTCTGTTCATCCTCATACTTCATTCGCAATTCCAAGACAGCAACGTTTGCCATTCCAACCAATGTCCTCAATCAAAGACGTGGCCCTAGCAGGAGTAAGCCCTAACTCCCCGCAGCCCCCCCCCCCTCCCAAGCCAACGCCCAGCCTAACAACCCCTAGGCCAGCGGCAACGTAGGCAGCCACGTGCTGAACGCCCTCCTCGCCCAGAACTTCACCGTCACTATCCTGACGCGCAAGCCTGCAACCGCAACCGCAACCGCAACCCCCTTCCCCGCCGCAGTCACCATCAAGCAAGTCGACTTCACCTCCCCCGCCTCCCTCACCGCAGCCCTAGCAGGGCAAGACGCAGTCATCGACACGACCTTTTCCCCAGACATCGACACCCCGCTCCGACTCATCGACACCGCCGCCGCAGCCGGCGTCTCTCGTTTGTTCGTCCTTCCCCTTCACCCTCCACCCTGCAGCCTCCCCATCAAACCACCCCAAACCTCTCCCCCCAAACTAACACCCTAGAACAAACAGCATCACAAGCGACTTCGGCCTCGACCCCACCAATCCCGGAATCCACGCCCTCCCCGTCTTCGCCCGCAAAAAGACTGCCTACGAAGCCGTGCAACGCCACGCCGCCGCCTCCGCACTAACCTACACCGTCGTCGCCTGCGGGGTCTTCCTGGACTGGGCACTAGCCTCTGGCTTCGCAGGGCTGGACCTCATCGCCCGGAAAATCCGGATCTTCGGGGACGGGGACAACGTCGTCCCCTGGACAACGCTGGCGGATGTGGGCCGCGCCACGGCGGCGGTGCTGTTGCGTCCGGAGGAGACGCGCAATCGGGTTGTGTATGTGCATTCGGTGTGTTGGTCTCAGAGGGAGTTGGTGAGGGTGGTGCAGAAGGTGCTGGGGGCGGAGGGGTGGGAGGAGACAAGGGAGAGGGATATGCGGGGGTTGATGGAGGCGGCGGTGGCGGATCTTAGGGAGGGGCGAGGGGTGACGGCGGCTACGTTTGAGGTGCAGATTCAGTATTGCGTGGCTACGCGGGAGTTGGCGCATCCGTGGGAGAGGGATGATAATGCGTTGTTGGGGGTGAGGGAGTGGGGGGTGGAGGAGGTGGAGGGGTTGGTTGGGAGGGTTGCGCGGGGATTGTGAGGGCGAGTTAGGGTTACGACTCTGCATACTCTTGTATTGAAGGGTTCTGATCGAGTGAAGGTCAAGGTATGGATATCTCTTCTCTGGGTGTTGTTTCTTGACCCAAGGTTCTACTTTAAGCTTAGATATAATTGCCCAATAGTGGAGCTCCACGACAAATGCTTTCGACCGTCAATTCCCTTCCTTCTCGTCTTCGCCGACAGATAGGCTCCTAACGCCCTTCTCCCTACTCTCTGACGGCGGTCCTGCGGCCTCGCCCAGGCTGCCGCTCACCGCTCCCCTTGGTGGCCTTAGCTAGTAGTTCCTCGCAGATCGCCTGAGATAGTCAGGATTCCAGCATCTTCCAGCTCTCGCAGGTGTCATCAGTTTGGTTTACTTAGACCAATCCAAGTCGGACCCAACACAAGCTTTCTGGATTGCAGGCGCTCGTCGCGGCTTCCAGATCCACCAGTGTACAGTACAAGCACTATACCATGCCCCCAACCACTCGCCCTCGGACTTACATCCCTAGGCTTGAGGAGACCAGACCGAATTCAACCCCCGATAAAGGATAAAGACTAAGATGACACGACTTATATCACGGCGACGATAACACCCACGCAAATCAACGAAGCAGCCCCACGCGCGTCCCAGTCCGCGAACACAGCGTGAGCCCCCGACTCTCCTCCCACGGCCCGGGATCCCGACTCTCCAGCCCACGAAACTGCTGCACCATGCGCACCAGCACGTAGCTCGCCTCGGTCAAGGCATACCGCTGCCCGATGCAAATCCGCGGCCCGCCATTGAATGGCAGATAGCCCCAGCGCAGCCGCAGCTGCAACTTGCCGTCCTCCCAGCGCTCGGGGCGGAAGTCGTCGACATCATCCCCGTAGAGATCCGCGCGACGGTGCATGGCGTAGAGGTTATAGCTAACGAGCGTGCCCTTGGGCACAAATGCGGGTGAGAGGCCGTCGTCGCCGCCGCCGAGGGGGAGGACGGTGTCGCGGATGGCCTCGCGTTGGTTGCGGGGGACGACGGGGTGGAGGCGGAGCGCTGGATGTTCTTAAGCAGCTCTCACCATACAGAAAGTGAACAAAGGGAAGCAAACGTACACTCCTTAATACAGCACTCCACAAACTTCAACCCTTGCAGCTCCTCATAGCTCGGCGGACGACCCTGCAAGCCCTCCACCTCGCGGCGCAGCCTCGCCCAGATCGCCGGGTTCTTGGCGAGCATGAAGAACAGATTCCTCAGCAGACTGGCCGTGGTATCGCGTCCGGCCAGCAGCACCGCCATCAGCTCGTCCAGAATGCGCTCTTGATCCGACGTGCGCGCCGCCAGCTCGTGCGAGAAGATGCGCTTACCCTTGGGCTTGCCCGCCTCCACCCAACCCACGTCCCCTGGACTGTCATCAGTCTTGCGCATCTCGACCGCCCGAACCGCCTCATCCACGAACACGCGCACGAAATCCCGGCAACGACGGTTACACTCATCGGCCTTGCGATCGCGGTACAACGCATTCAACCGGCCCAGGGTTCCGCGCACCAGCACCGCCTTCTGGGCATACTGGAACGCCTCCGCGAAGCTTACCTGCCCCTGCTCTTCGTGACTGTGATGAACCGGCGTCCGGAGGGTTTATTTGGGTTTGTTTGAGAAGGTTGAGTGGAGGTGAAGTGAGGTTCTCGAGGGTTCTGGGGAGAAGAGGAGGGGGAGGTGAGGATTTATGGTGGAGAATTGATGCCCCCGCATGGATGTACGACGGAAGTAAACAGGGTCCAAGAAGATGTGGAGTTGGTTACACGTCATTCCAATGACAGAGCGCATTTCCCCAGAATTCCTCGTGCTTCTCTTCGCTCGAAGGGTGGAGAACAGTGGGAATCCTGGAGTGGAGATTCGAAGGCATCAAGTTAGGGCTAAGGCCGATCGGGTAATGAGATCCGTCCATCTCAACAACCAATCTATCTATCTTTCTGTACAATCTTTGTACTCGGCGGATGAACTACTGAAGATAGTCATTGAAGTCAAGATCCAGAAGATAGCAATGTTATCTCTTGACGTACTTCACAGCCATCTGTGCAGGACAATACCCATTGCGGTATGGAAAATGAGAGCCATCTCGGGATGGCCTCGTCTCGCCGTTTGCGGCTTCCCCACCCCAGAGGCTCCTTGCATATGCCTATCTCCAAGAAGCGTGTGGCGTCGCTGCAATCTATACAGACCGGTCTCGAAGCAATTTATAATGCTGGACACCTCCGCTATGCGCACGGGTCTCTCGTGCCCCTTTTACCGCAGAGTCCTCTGCACACAATCTCTCGCCCTCCCGATATCACCCACGCAGCAATATGTCGGAAGACAAGATAGACCGCAAACTAGAGGAAGCTGTCGAGGCCGACGTGCAGGCCTGCCCCGTGGAACCCCTCGCGCCACAAGGCCTCCAGCGCCGACTGAACAACCGCCAAACCCAACTCCTCGCCATCGGAGGGTCGATAGGCACCGCCCTGTTCATCAGCATCGGCAACGGGCTCGCCGCCGGCGGCCCCGGCAGCCTGCTGGTGGCCTACACCCTCTACGCCCTCGTAATCGCGTGTATCAACAACTGCGTAGCGGAGATGACGGTCCTCCAGCCCGTGTCCGGCGGCTTCATCCGGCTGGCCGGGAAATGGGTCGACGACGCCCTGGGGTTCATGGTGGGGTGGAACTTCTTCTTCTACGAGGCGCTGTTGATCCCCTACGAGATCACCGCCATCAACCTGGTTCTGGGGTACTGGCGGGACGACATCCCCGTGGCGGCGGTCTGCGCCGCCTGCATTGCTCTTTACACGTACGCCCCGAAGCCTTCAAGACTGCTACTAACCCACCACGACCAGCATCCCCACCCCACCCCCACGAGCCCCACACTAACACCAGACACAGGGTGATCAACTTCCTCGCGGTGCGCGCCTACGGCGAGGCCGAATTCTGGCTCTCGAGCGGCAAGATCCTGCTGATCGTCACCCTGATCTTCTTCACCTTCATCACCATGGTGGGCGGCAACCCGCAGCACGACGCCTACGGCTTCCGGTACTGGAACCACCCCGGCGCATTCGCCGCATACCGCCACGCCGATGCCGCTGGCCGATTCGAGGGCTTCCTGGCCGCCCTGTGGTCGGCGGCCTTCACCATCGTGGGCCCGGAGTACATCTCCATGTCAGCCGCCGAGGCGCAGCGGCCGCGCATCGTCGTCAAGGCGGCCTTCAAGACCATCTACTGGCGGTTCGGGCTGTTCTTCGTGGTGGGCGCCAGCTGCGTCGGCATCGTCGTGCCCTGGACCGACGCCACGCTGCAAGCGATCCTGCACGGGCAGAGCAGCGCGACGGGCGCCGCCGCGTCGCCGTACGTGATCGCCATGGCCAACCGCCACATCCCGGGGCTCCCGCACCTCGTCAACGCCCTCCTGATCACCTCCATCTTCTCGGCCGGCAACACGCTCACCTACTGCGCCACGCGCTCGCTGTACGGCCTCGCGCTCGAGGGCCGCGCGCCGCGCGTGCTCACCAAGACCCGCAACGGCGTGCCCGTCTACGCGTTCGCCGTCGTCATCTGCTTTCCCTGCCTCTCGTTCCTGCAGCTCAGCAACAACTCCGCTAAGGTCCTCAACCTCCTCGTCTCGCTCATGACGGCCGGCGCCTTGATCGATTTCCTGGTCATCTGCATCACCTACCTCCAGTTCTACCGCGCGTGCCAGGTGCAGGGGCTCGATCGCCGCACGCTGCCGTATGTCGGGTGGGGTCAGCCGTACTGCGCGTGGATCGGCGTCGTGGCGATGCTGTTCGTGCTGCTCGGGTACGGGTATACGGCGTTTGCGCCGTGGGACGTGCAGACGTTCTTTGAGAATTATACTATGCAGCTCGTGGCGCCGGTGCTGTTTTTTGGGTGGAAGTGGGTGAAGGGGACGACACTGCTCAAGGCTGAGGAGGTGGATTTGATGTGGGAGGCGCCGGTGGTGGATGCGTATGAGGCGGGGTTTGAGGGGCTCATGCCCGGGTTTTGGGAGGAGGTGGTTGGGTTGGTGTGGCGGGGGAGGAAGGAGAGGGGGGCTGGGGTGTGAGATTTGTTACTGGCTGATTGAGGGATCATGGTGCAGCTTTATGAAAGTGTTTGTGATCTATGGGGTGGATATGTTGGCATTGGCGCTGCTGTTTGGGCTAGCCCTATGTTTTGCTGTCTGGCCTCCGATACACTCTCAACAGACAAATATCACGCTTCCTTGCAAGAGGTACTCTTTTTCTCTCAAACATATAGATTCTGCTCGGGTATCATGTCAGCAGACATACGGTAACTACAACCATGGTGACGATCTGCATGGAGTAACGTTCTCGGTGTCTCTGAGGAAACTACTCGGTCCACTGACTCAATGTCTAGCACCTCTACGGAGCGGAGATATGATCTACAAAGACATAGGATCAGCCTCCAGAGCAGTGCGCTTCATGATAAGACTCACATCCTATACACCTTTCCCAGTTGGCAAGCCAAATCATGTCATGTCGGTAACGAGAGTCACTGGACCAAAGACTAACCAACTCAAGATGTGATGCCAGTGATGTTATGCCTTCCCTCGGAGAAAGCAGGCTTACGCCGCGTATCTCCGAAGCAGTGCAGTCTTAGTCCTGTCTAACCGGATTAGGCGTGTTTGATGAGCGCCAGATACCGCAGATCCACGCGTAAGCCTCCCTCTCTTCTCCTACTCACCCCTCCAGCCCCCGCACGCATACTCTTATCTCAACATCAGCAGCGAGATAACTACCCCCTCGCACTCGGCCACACCTTCGACGCAGAACCCCAGCTCCAAACCCAGCGCCAACCACCGCCCACCATGTCCACACCCATCTCCCTCTCCCCCACGACAACCCACACCGGCACCTGCCTCTGCCGCGCCATCCAATTCACCGTCACCGGCGCCCCCACCGCCGTCTACTGCTGCTACTGCCGCGACTGCTCCCTCGGCGCCGGCGGACCCTGCCAGATCGTGAGTCTCTGCCCTGCCCTGCTCTGCCCC
>KZ825699.1:0-23630 GCA_003184685.1 Aspergillus indologenus CBS 114.80
TTTATCTAGTTTATTTAGTTTTATCTAGTTTTTTTAAATATTTTAGTTTATTTAAACTATTTTTAACTTTTTAGACTATTTTCTTTTTAGGCTATTAAAAATTTATTTTTTTATATTCTTTAATTATTTTTTAACTAATTTTTAACTAACTTTTAACTAATTTTTAACTAATTCTTATAGAAAACTATTTTTATCTTTTTTAGTACTTTTCTAATGCGGAAATTAGCTGACTATATATTTTAGATTTTTTTTAATTTTTTTTATATCGATTACTGCTTTTAGTAATAATTTTAATTAATATTTAATTTTTAAAAATTTTAATAGAATATTTACTAAGCAGCTTTCCGGCGCTAATAAATCTTAATTTTATATAAAAAAAAACTTTAAAAAATTTTTAAAAATTAGGTGCTAGTCCAAATTAGACCAGATATTTTTCTAAAAATATCTAATTATTTTATTTATATATTATTTTCTTTTAGTAAAAACAGCCTATAAATAAGACTATTAGAATTAAAATACAAAAAAAAATAATTAAATTAAATATTTCTACTAGTTAGCAGAATTATATAATAAAAATTATATAAATTAAAATTGCAATTCTTTTCTAATCTAATAAAAAAAATTAATTAAAACGGACTAAAACTAAGACCGCTACATTTTTTTAAACCGAACAATGACATTTTCTTATATAATAGTATAGATTATAAAAAAAAGAATATTATATTATTTATATTTTAAACTATTTATTTTAAAACTAAGATTATATATAAAAATAAATAACTGCAAGTAACTATAAATTAAAATAATTTATTTTATTTAATATAATTTTAAAATTAAAAATATTAAAATCTTAAATAACCGCTATTCATAGTTTAGATATAGAAAATAATTTTTAAAATCTAAAAATCTATTAGAACTCTATAAATATATCTACTAAACTATTCTACCCCGAATTGCCGATTTTAAAAATCTAAACTAAAATAAGATTTACAGAATTATAACTAATAAAAAGATTAAAAATCTTATTATAAAAAAATAGTAAAAAAAGAAAAATACTATAAATATACTATTAATAAAATAGTAGGCTGAATAGAAGAAAAATAGTTATAAGCTATATTAGTAGATAATATAAAAAATAGCTATATATTATTATTATTAAGCCTAACTTAGGAGATAATTTAACTATAGTTAATTACAGATAATATACTTTTTAATTAGATAATAAGTTATAAGACAGGATTCCGCGTACTATCTACTTTTGTCTAACCGAATAATAATATATTTTTTAGATATATAGATATTAATATATTAAAGACTATAAAAAGCAGAAGAGATACTAATATAATCTAAAAATTATTTTTTTTAAATAATAAAATTATAAATAATTATATAAAAATATTTTCAGATATATATAAGTGCTTATTTAAAAAGATTAGCTATTTAAATATATAAAATAAGACTATAGATTTTTTTATTACTAAGATCTTAGCTAAATACTAAATTAAAAATAATAAAAAATATTTTAGCTTTAATTAAACCCTAGTACTCTGTAAGATTCTAAATATATATATTATATATCTATATCTACTATATAGATTAACTAGACTCTACTAAAAACTAAAAAAATACTACTATTATAGTTTATTAAAATATAGAATAATTTTAAAAGTTTTGAAATAATAAAAAAAAATATATAGTTAAAGTTGACTATAGTATATTAAGATCTAGTATCTAAACTAATATTATTTTCTAATCTAATTAATTAATATTTAATTATATTATATATATTTTCTACTATTTTATAACTAACAGATTTAGACGCTATTTTAAATATTTTTATTAATAAAATAAAATAAATAAATTTAGTAGTACTGCTAGAATTTAATAAACTAATTTTTTTAAATAGAAATATTAATATAAAATAGTTAAAATAATAAAGATAATAAGCTGCCGAGATAGCTATTATTATAATTAAATATTTATTTATAACTAAAAAAATTATTTTTAAAAATATTTTAATATAAAAAATAAATAAATTAATATTAGTTTAGCAGCTGATAAAGCCGATAAAAATAAAAAAACTAATAATAAACTATTATTAAAATATAATATCTTTTTTTAAAAATAAAAAAAAAATATAAAAATAATCTAATTATAATTTATAAAAGTAGAAGTCTAAGCCTATAAATATATTTTTTTTTTTATTTTTTTTTATTAATTATATAAGTAAATTTATAGTCTAGATAATTTTTAATAATAATTTTTTTTTATATATATATTTATACGGTTAGGTGCTGTAGTATATAAATACAGATTTTATATACAGATTGCACTGCTTATACTTATATATCTCTAATAGATATATAGGGGCTAGCCAGGAGCATGGTTAGCACCTGTTTATACTAATAAATTTAAAAAATATATCTGTAATAGCTATTTTTAAAAATTATATATATTAAAAATTATATATATTCTAAAATCTAATCCTATTACAGATCTTTTATATATTATAAAAAATAGATTACTTTATATAATAAAGTATATTTTATATAATTTTAAAGATAATAAAATTAAACTAGTTAATTTTTAAATATCTAAATATACTATTATAGATAATAGTTATATTATTAAAAAGCTGTAGATTTATATATTATTTTTATTTACTTTAAAATTTTTTAAAATTATCTATAATAAAAAATACTACTAAAAGTTTAAATACTATTTTTATAAATTATATAATCTTATTATCTATAAAATATTTATATAATTATATAATTATATTAATAGATATTTTTAATATTTTAAAAACTATATCTATAAATATTATTTTTATAATATTTTATAACTAATAGTTTTTATTACCGAACTATTCTATATACTTATTATAGATTTTATTATTTCTTTTCTACTAAAAATAGTAATAATTAAATACTTATTATAGTTAATAAATTTGTTAAATAAATTAATATAATTTTAGACTATTTAACTATAAAAGCTGATAAATAAGATATTACTATTATTTATTATTTCTAAAGCTATAACTAGATTATTTTAGTTATTATTATTTTTAATTATAATATCTACTTTATATTATTCTTCTAAAAAGAACTATTTTCCTATTTATATATTAAATAATATTATTTTATTATAATATATTTTTAAACTAATAGTTAGTCGGAGCAAATAATTTAAATTATTAAAATAATAATAAAATATATAACTATATAATAAAAGTTGTGGCTTATAGTTATATTATCTATTATTATTATTATTAATTCTTTATTATTTACAGCTACTAAAAAATCGTTTTATTATCTTATATTTAGTATATCTTTATATTAATTATAGAACTTAATTAAAATAATTTTTAACTATTCTTATTTTAATTAATATTTTTAAAAAGTTAATATATCTAAATCTTAAAATATTATATCTAGATAATCTAAATATTTAGTAATTAAAGTTGTTGTTTTTTTAAAATCTTTTAAAAAGATTAAAGCTGTTTTATTTATCTTATTTAAATATTAATATTCTAATTATTTTAAAAAATCGCCTTTATTAATACTGCCGTATCTTCTATTACTATATCTTTTATTACTATATCTTTAGTTACTATATCTTTTATTTTTATTTTTCAATTATCTAAAACTATTTATATTAACTTAATATAAAAAAAGTTTTAAAATTTACAGCTATATAAATAAAATAGATCTATAATATAAAGTATATTTTTATATTATTTATTTTTAATAACTCTATATATTTATATTTATATTAAAATTATATTATTTCTACTATTAAAAATATAAAGACTAAATTTATCTAATAATATATTAGTTTATTTAAAGTTTTTAAAATTATTAGTAAATATATATATTGCCTTAATCTTTTAGATATATAAAAAATTTATTTAATTATATTAATTATTTAGTTTAAATTTATTTTATATAGCAAAGATCTATATAGCTATACTTTTAATAAATCTTTATATATTAAAAATAAATACTTTTATAATAATAACTATTAGAAAATATCCGCTATTTTAAATAAATATGTTATTTTTTATAGTTATTACTATATATTTATTGGGAAAGATCCGGGAAAACCGCGCCAGCTATACTAAACAGCACGCCACTATTAAATTATCGATTGGGAAGAAGAGAAAGTTATATCTAACTTTTTTTTAATTAATTTATTACTTTTTAACAGCGTTTTTAGTTTTTATAGTTATATAACAGCTTAATATTATTTAAAATATTTTTTAAAAAGCTAATATAGTTTTAAATCGGGGCCGACTACTGCTATAAAAATTTATATATAGATATAATAGCTATTAGTAATACTTTTAAATAATTTAAAAAAAAATAAAAAAAAATAATTAATAATCTGTCTAAATTAATTTTTTTTCTACTAATTAAAAATCCTATTAATTTTATTAATTAAATTATAAAAATATTTTTAATAGATATTTTTTATAAAAATTTTAAAAAAAATTAAAAATATTTTTTAAATATAAATAAATTAGTAGTTATAAATTATTAAAATTATTAATAATTTTAATAGATCTACAGCCGCGTCAGCAACTATAAAAATATTTAAAATATATTTATATATTAATATAATTTAATATATAGTTATAACTACTATTTTAAAATTTTATATAAGTAATTAATTTATTAAAATCTAAACTAATATAATTAATACTATAGATAAGTTAATAGATTTAAGTAGTCTATTAATATAATTAGCTTTTATTAAAAATTTTATTATTTATATATAAAAAACTATAAATATTATAATTAATCTACTACGCTGTAATAATAAGATTTTAATAAATTATATTAATAAAAATATTACTAATATAAAAAATAAAATAATCGCCTATTATAAAATTTTAATAAATTTTATATTATTTAGTAATAATATAATTTTTATAGCCGATAATTTAAAGAATTTTAAATATTTTATTTAAATATAGATTTTTTAGATTAAGATTTTTAATCTAAATATATTAATTAAGTAATATAAATATTTAATTATAGTATATAATATAAATATTAGCTATATTAACTATAAAAATTTTATAAAATAATAAAAAATTTTAGCTAAAAAAATTAAAACTACTAATACTAGCCGCTTAGCTACTATATTTATTTAAATTATATATATTAACTAAATATAGCTTTAAAAAACTATTATTTAAAAAAATAAATTTTTTATATTAATAATTAAATTTAATAGTTTAAATATAGTAAATACTTTTTTTATAGAGATTTTATATTTAATAATAAATATTTTAATATTAATTATTATAATTATAATTAGCAGCTTTTACAGTATTTTAAATACTAAAAATATAACTATATTAAATAATATTATTAAAAAAACCGGGCCTATATATATTATATAGATTTATATAAATTATTAAATTATATATTTAAAAATAATAAAATATATATTAAATATATAAACTATAGATTAAAGTACTTTACTTTTAATTATATTTATATAAAAAAAAATTAATTAAAAACTATTCGGTAGTACCGGCTAGATACTTTTATACTATATATTAAACTTTTTATTATTAATAATAATATTATTAAAACTACTTTTAAAATAAGTTTTAAACTTATTTAATTATAATATATCTACAGCTATTTAATAAAATCTAAAATAAAAATAATTTAAAATATAAGCTGCTATAAATTAATTATAAAAAAACTAAAAACTACTTTAGCTATAAAAGTTAAAACTATAATTAATATTAATTATAATAAAAAATTAAAGTACTACTATAAAAAGAATAATTAAAAAATTATAAAAATTAATATTTATAGTTAAAATCTATTAGTTAATATTATTTAAACTACGCTAATTAGTACTATATTAGTTTTTAGTTTTAATAATATTATATATATATTTTAGTTTATAATCCGATACTATAGCTAATATTATAATTAGTTTACTATTTTAAATAAAAATAATAATAATAAATTTAATATTTTTATTTTAAATACTATTAGATTTTTTATAATTATTAGTAATAAATAGCTATTATAAATAGTTTAAAATTATATAAATAAATTATTAGAAATCTAATAATATTATAATATATTTTTTTAATAAAAAAAATATAAAATATAAAGCTTATTATTATTTAAAAGCTTTAGATTAACTACTATAATAGCTAGTTAACTATATATTTTTAAATTTTAGAAAAATATTTTTATTTAGTTATAAAATTAATATTAAATATAAGATTTATTTTATATATCTGCTTTTTTATAAATAAATATATTAGTTTTAAAATATAAATAGTTTAATATTAATTAAGATTTTTTAGTATTTTAATATTATAGATTCTAAAAAAGGGCCGTATCTATATTTATAATATATATTAATTTAAAAAAATAATAATTAATATAAAATTAATAAGCCTAAGTTAATATCCGAATTTAAAAATAAAAATTTTTATAAAAAAAAAAAATTTAATATTTAAATTATTTACTACAGCTCTATAAAAGCTGAATAAATATATAATTTTTAATAATTTTAATTTATATTATCTATTATAAAATCTGCTAAAATATATTTATATTAATAATACAGCTAGCTAACTATTTAATATTATTATAAATAAAGATCTTAGACTATTTTTACCGGAGAAAATAATTATATATAAAAAAAATAATATTTATACTATTATTAATTTAATATAAATTATATAATAGTTTAAAAAATATTTTAACTATTATTTATTTTAAAAAAACTAATAAATTAAAATTAATTATATACTAATATATACTATTTTTAATTTTAGCCCGGCGCTTATTTTTATAGTAAAATACTAAAATTAAACTAATATTAATTAATAAATCTATAAAAATAAATTAGCTAAGCGCCTAGAACTATAGCTAATTATAAATTAATTAATTTAACTAATTATTATTAATACTATAGTAAAAAATCTTATTAAAATTTTAACTATTATAGTTAAAATTATTATATTAATAAAAACTATTATAAATTATATATAGCCCGGCTATATTAAAAAAATAAAAAAATTAAAATATTATATATAATAAATAAAATAATAAATTAAATTAAACTATTATATAGACTGTAAAGCCTATAGCCGAGCCTATAATATATTATATTAATAAACTACTAAATAAAAAAAATAATTATATTAAAAAAAAATAAAAAATAAAAAATATTTTATAAAAAGATTTTAAAAACTAGCTTAATAAATCTAAATATATAAAAATCTATAGGCTATATTTATATTTATACTATAATTATTAATTAAAAAATTAATAAAAAAATCTAAAATTAAAACTAAGTTTTTTTAATAAATTCTATTTTTTACTATTAGTATAGCTAATTTTATTAATATTAATAATAATTATTTTAAACTATATAAAATATTTTAAATAATATTAAATAAGATATATTATATAATTTAGTAAACTATATTTAAAAAAACTTTTAATTTTAATAAATTATTTAATTTAGTTTTTTAATAAGCTTTTTTTTTATAGAAAACTAATTAAATATTATTTTTAATATATATCTAGATATAGATTATTATTTTTAGTATTTTTATTAATTAACTATTATTATTATTTATAAGCTGAATAAAAATAATTATATTATATTTAAAAATTATTAGCTAATTATTTTATTTAATATATTTAATAAAGTCTTTAAATTAATTATTATTTTTAAAATTAGTTATATAGTTAAAATTTTTAAACTATTTTTAAAGTATTATATAAATAAGTATTAAAAAAGATTCTATAACTATACCCTATATTTAATTTTTAAATAAATCTATACTATATAGTAAATTAGTTATTTAATAGCTAATCTATTTATAGTTAATATTTAAAGTATCTATAATAATATAATATACTAATATTTTTTTATAATCTATAAAAATACTATATATTCTTAAAAATTATTAATTAGATTATTTTTTTTTACTAATCGGAAAACCGCTATTATAATATTAAAAAAAATAATAAAAAAAAAATATATAATAATAGATATTATTTAAGACTTACCGCTTTTACTTATTTTTTATTTATTTTATAATATTAATTTTTAAAACTTTTATTAATAAAAGGCTGTATTCTTATAATTAAGTATATTAATAATATTTATATACTTATTTAGAAAAATATTATTTTTAAAAACTATATTTATTTATAAATATTATACTAATATATTAAAATTTAATAATATTAATATATTTTAATATTTTTATTTTTAAAATATAATTTTATTAATATAATCTGCAGACTTTTTTATATAGAAATATTTTTAATTATATAATTAAATAAATTCTTAACTATTACAGATATAATAGTTAAATTAATATAAAATTTTTATTATTTAAAGATTTTTTTAGATTTTAAATTTACTAAAATTATTTATTTTATTTAATTAGAAATTAAAGCTATTTAGTTAACTACTATATTTTTTTAATAGCCGATTTTATTTAGAATATATTAACTACTAATCTATATTAAATATATACTGCTATTTTTTTTTAGCTATTTTTTAAATATTTTATATAGTTTATCTACAGCGCTTAAAAATTTTAAAAAACTACTACTAATATTATTAAATATTTTAAAAATATTTAATATAAGATTTTATATTATATAGCAGATATTTTTTAAACTACTACTAAAGCTATTTTAAAAATATACTTTAATATACTACTACTACTAATTTTTATTAAATATATTATTAAAAATATATATTTTTAAATAATAGTTTTTTTATTTTATTATAAAGTTTTATTTTTTATTTAATAATTATATTTTAAAAAATACTGTTTTAGTAGTCTAAAAACTAATTTAGCTATATTATTATTAAATTATTTTAAATATTATTTTACTAAAAATCTTAGACTTAATCTGGATATATTATTATTTATTAAAATTATTAAATTAATACTAATTTTTTTATAGTAGAAGCCCCCGGTTATTAATATTATTAATTTTTAAAAAAAAAACTTTTTACTAATATATTTTACTATTTTTTATTATTTTTTTTATATATATTAATAGCAGCAGCTACTCTAATAGTATTAATACTATAGTAATAATTTATAATAAAAACTAAATTAAACTAATTAGCTGTAAAAATATCTATATAATATATTTAACTAAATTAATTAGTATTAAACTAATTTTAGCTTTTACTAAAAAAAAAAATATTTAAACTATTTAGCTATAAAAATACTATTTTTTAAATAATATTAATTTTAAATACTTTAAAACTTAAATTAGTAATAATTTTTATTAATAATTAAATAATTATATAGGCCTGCGCTAAGCCTCAGCGCTAATTAAAATAAATAATTATTAAATAAATAATCTATTAATTAGATTATATATATATATTTAACTAATAGATATATTTTTAATAGCTTTTAAACTATAAAAATATATTTAATAATAAATTTATTAATAAATATACTAAAACTACTGTTTTTAAAATTATAGATTAATTAGTAATTTATATACTAATTTTTATAATATAATAATATCTATAGATTTTAACTAACTAATAATAAAAAATTAACTAAATTAGTAATTTATACAGCTATTATATCTACTATATTTTTATTAATATAATAGAAAATAAATATATTTTTAATTTATATATAGATTTATATTAAATATAGTTTTTAATACTAATTTAAATATTAATTAATAAAATTATTTTAAATATATATCTAAATATTATTAGAGCCGCTGAATCGATTATATATTTTTATAAATAAAGATTCTAATTAATTAAATATATTTTTATTAAGTATTTAAAATATAAATCTTTTTACTAAAGTATTTTTTAAACTAAAAAAAAACTTATTAATTTTTAGTATTTTTTTAGAGAAAAAATAGTAAAATAAATAATCTATTTTATACTATAAATAAAGCTTTTAAATTAATTCTAAAGTCTAATTAACGCTATTTTTAATACTATATTTATTAAAATATAATTATTATCGGTTATAGACTAACTGCCAACTACTAGTTAATCTATTAATTAACTATATTTTTAAAATATAATTAACTGGCTTTTTTTAATAATAAGCTTTTATTTATTATATTAAAACTATAATAGCCGGAAGTCTTCGGGCTAGCCGGTAAAAAAAAGACTATATAACAGATCTAGGTGTTAAACTGTAAAATAAACTAGTAACTATAATAACTGCCGATTAGAGAAAGCGGACTATATATAATAAATATAAAAATAAATATATCTAATAGCTATTAATATCGCCAGTTTATAATATAGAAAAAAAATCTATATAAAACTATATAAACTATATAAAAGTTAAAAATTTAAAAAGAAAAATAGGCTAACTAGTTAACTATTTTATTTATATATATAGATTTAATACCCCGGTGGCTTGCCCAGCCGCCGGACTGGGATCTGCCGCTACTCGGCTATTAGGGCTAATATATGCGTGTATAAATAAATCAATCAATCAATCAATCAACTATATATTTATTATTTAGTATTTTATTTATTAAAAAAAATATAGATTTTAGTATAATAAGTAGATACGCAGTAAAAATCTTACCACTAATAATCTTATTTATAATTATAAATATTATATTAGTAAGTATATTTAATATTATTATTTCTAAATACTTTTCTATTTTATAATCTTACTATTTTTTTATCTTTTATATTTATATATTTAGATAATTTTTGCTTATATTAACTTTATATATTTAACTAATATAGATATCTGTTTTTAAAATAGTAGTATCTATAATAGATTTTAATATAGTTAATATTCTACTGTTTAATTCCGTCTTACAGATATTTCTTGATTATCTTAATCTTCCGAACTTTCTTTTTTCTTAATTAACTTAATATAATTAATACAATCATATTCTTGTTATCATCAACCATTCCATATCACTGATAAAACTAATAAAACTAATAAAACTAATAAAACTAATAAAACTAATAAAACTAATAAAACTAATAAAACTGACAAGACTGATAAAACTAATAAAACCAATTAAACTAATTAAACTAATTAAACTAATCAAACTAATTAAACTAATTAAACTAATTAAATTTACTAAATAATAGCCTTTTTAATAAATAATTAAAAATAATCCTTATTTTCTATAAGCGCGCAAGTGCGAGCAGGCTGTTGCATGCCTACCTCGCCTAAGCGAGGATATTGCAATAAATTAGTATACTACTACGCTTCACCGCCTGCGCAAACGTAGTTAACCGTCAAGATAATAAAATAAAATAAGTAATTAAATATTTATTTATTAATAAAATTATTTCTTCTAGTCTTTAAATAGTAATACTAGTAGTATATCTAATAATAATTTTTAATATATCTAAAAATTAGATAATTTAATAAATTTATTAAAATAAATATTTTTAAGTTAGTTTATTTATCTAAATTAGATATTTTATTAATATAACGCCTACGGCGCCACTAGATATTTTTATTAATATTTTTTTTTAGCTACTTATTTTTTTTTATCTAAATACTTATTTTTTTACTTATTAGAAGTTGTAAACTTAATAGAAAAAAATATTATATTATTTTTATTAATCTAATAATTAAAAAAGTTAAAATAAAGTCTATAAAGTTTTTTATAAAAAAATTAAATTAGATTTTAATTACTTTTAATAAAAACTTTAAGATTTTTATTAATAAATATATTATTAAATAGCGTCTAAATAGTAGAAAAAAGTTTATAAAATTTAAAAAATAGTATAAAATAAAATTAATAATATATTTAATCACAGTACTTTACTATTATTATTAAAATAACTATATTAAATAATATAAATAATATATTATATAAATAGTATAGATTATATAAATTAATATAGGCCTTCTATATAAATACTGGTCTAAAACAGTTATTATAATAATATATATAATTAACCTCCTTAATAAATTTAATAAAAATATTTTTTTATTTAATAAATAAAAATATTATTTCGGCTATAAAATAGAATTAATTTTTATAAACTATTTTTATATATATAGTTATAAAATATATATCTATATATATCTAGAAAATATAAATTATATTAAGACTATAAAATTTAGTTTATATATATATAAAAAATAGCTGCTTAGCTATAAAAATAAATATAGTAAAATATATTTTATATTTAATATTTTATTTAGAAAAATTATTAAAATTAAAAGTATTATATTTTTTAAAAACAGCCTCTATAAAAATAATAATCTAAATAATAATTTTAAAACTATTAGATTATTTAAATTAAAGCTAATTTTTAATCTATAAAATAAATAAAGTAATTAAATATATTTTTTTAATACTATTATAAATTATATTAGATAAATAAAATCTATAGAAGCAGTAAATATTTCTATATATATATTTTAAAATACTAATATATAGCTATATTTAGATTTTTATATTATTATCAGCTATTATATAAAACATAGTAACTAAAATAATACTAAAATTAGTTAATTAGATTAATTAATATTTTATATTTATATTATTTAATTTAAATAGTTATATACTATCTAGATATAATATATATTTAAATAATTTTTTATTTATTTTAATATTTTTATATTTTATAAAATATTTATTTTACTATTTAATATATATATTTAAAATTAATAGTAAAGATTTTAATATAATTTATTAGCTTTAGATTTTTAAAAAATAGAAATCTTCTCCGCCTTAAAATAAAGTATTTAATTATATAATATTAATATTTAGCGGTACTAAATAATATTTAAAAAACTTTTTTTAATAGATATAGATATTATTTAGTACTACTATAATTATTAATTTAAATAGTTTTTTTATATTTTCAGATAAAGAATTATATTTAGATTAAAGAGTTATTTTATACTAAGTACAGCTTTATTTTAGTTATATAAAATATTTAATTAATTTATTAACTAATTTAATTATTATTCTACCGATTATAGCAGTTATAATTAAAAAATTATAAAAAAAATCTATAAGCTAATAGCTATTAAATAGCTTTTTTTTAAAGCTAAAAAAATTAATAATATTAAAAAAATATAGAAAAATATATTAAATATATTAATTTCGGCCGCGCTGGCTTTAAGTTAGTAAAACTAAAATTTTAAATTTAAAATTATTTAAATAAATTAGATATTTAATAAATAATAAAAAATCTATAAAAAATATATACTACCACTGGCTGTTTTAAATAAATATTATTATATAAAAATATTTAATCTAGCTAATAACTATAATAAACTATTTATATACTAAGTATATTAATAAAAATATTTTAATTTTATAGAATTAGCTACTAATAGCGCAGAATATAAAAGTACTATTATAAAATATTAAACTAATAATAAAAATAAATTTTAAATTAGAAATAATTAATTAGCTATATTTATAAAAATAATAGAAACTAGTACTCTAAATAAACTATAGAAAATAAAGCTAGTTAAGATTTTTTATTATTTTATATTATCTATTTTTTTACTATAGCCTTTAAAAATATTATTTAAATAATCTATATTTAAAAAGTCTATATATATTTTAAAATATATAAATAAAAATATATCTAAAAAATAGTAAAAATTTAAAAGAATATTTATATTATAAATTGCTATATTAATATATATAAAAAATATTTATATTTTTATATTATATAAAGCTGCTATAATATTTATTTTTTTTATAAAATAGTACTAAGCTATAAAAAATAAGATTAAAAAATAATATATAAAAAATATTTTTATATATATTAATAAACTACTATATAGCTATATTCTATTAGATAAATAAATATTTATAATTAAAATAAATAATATTAGTAATATTCTTTATTTTAAAATATAATAGATTATATATAGAAATAATTAATAGCCGAATATTAATTTTAATAAAAATTATATACTAATTTTATATAAAGTAGCTATAAAACTATTTATTATCTATATTTTTAAAATAGTATTTAAATAGATATAATATAATATAGTTATAGTATTTTTTAATACTAATATTATAAATTATAAAATATATATCCGGTAGTTTACTAATTTTAATAAAATATCTAATAAAATTTAATTATTATAAAAGATTCTATATAGCCTATAATAAATTAGATATTTTTAAAATAAAAAAATTAATTATATTTTATATAGTTTTAGTTTTATACTATTTATTTATAAATTCTATATTTATAAATATAAAAAAATAATTTTTTTAATCTATATAAATAACTTTTTTTAGCTATATCTATATAAAATAAAATTAATAATATTTTAAATAAGCTAAATATAATAATAGAACTAAAATAATTTAATAAATTAAAGAAATTTTTAGAATATTATATTAAATAAAATTATACTAAATATATAATATTACTAGATAAAATTAGCTATATTAAAAAGATTTTTTTTAATATAGTATAAAAAAATACTGCACTAATAAGATACTAATAGATTTAGATTATTTAAAAATCTAATTTTTAATAAACTGGCGGACGCCGATTTATATATAATAATTATTAGTTAATTAAATTTACTTATAATATATATATAATTTAATATATAATATATTATTTTCTACTTATAATATTTTTTTTTAAATTTTATATATATAATTTTAAAGCTGCTGTAGATATTTTTAGATATTTATATAATTTATAATATATTTTTATTTTTAAAAAAAATCTAAATAAGCTTTTTAAAATCTATATTAATATTTTATATACTAATTATAATAATAGTAAATTAATAGAAGTATATATTATATTCTATAATAAAATATTAATTTTATAGTACTGTAAAAAGTAGACTATATATTTAATATTTTTAATAGTTACAGAATATATTATATTTAATACTATTATTAAAAAAACTATATATTTATATAAATTTACTTTAAAATTTATTTTTTTTATAGATATAAAAATAATTATTTTAATTAATTTAAATAATACTAATAGTACTATAAAAAATATTATTTTTTTAAAGATACTAAAATAGCTTAATAATAAACTATTCTATACGCGTAATATATAGTATAATAGATTTATAGATTTTTAATATATTAATATTAAACTAAATACAGTAGATAGTCTTATAAAGCTTTTATTTATTATTAATTATTTAAAGTTTAAAAAACTTATTAAAATAATAAAATAACTATATTATATAGTATTTTATAGAAATAAACAGCTGGTGTAGATAAATAAATATTATATATTTAAAAAATATACTAATTATTACCGCCCAACCTAACTACTAAGGCCTTTACTTATTTATTCTAATTAAAGAATTTATATAGCTAATTTAATCTTATATATAGCCTATTTAAATATATAAATATAAATATAAAAAATATAATAGGATTCTACTATTTTCTACTTAGTATTAGCTTTTACCGCCTCTAACCGGTGGATATAGCAAGCTGCAACTCTACACACAATATAGAGATTTATACTCCTATTAACTAATTAAAATTAAACTATATTTTATATCTAAATATATTATTTAAAAATTAATTCTTTTAACAAAATCTATTATTATAGTAGCGGCTTGCTATATATAGAGTATATTAATATTAATATCTTTTTTATATTTAATAAAAATAAATATATTATTAAAAAACTTAATATATTTTAATATAGTATTCTTCTTATAAATAGTATAATATCTAGAGGTATTAGTAGAGGCCCTTCTAAAATATTATTATTTTTAATCTAAAAAAGTTCTATTTTATTATTTTTATATATTATATTCTATATTTTTATACTTTTTACTGCTAAGTAAAGACTTTATTATAATTTTATTTTAAAATCTATAATCTTAGATATAGATTTTATTAGCTATAGTATATTTAGTATAGGGTTTTTAAATATTAAATTATTTTATATATATTAATATAAAATTAGCGCCTTAAAAAGGTTTTTTATCTTTATATTTTTTATTTTTATATATAAAATATATTAATATAGTTTATTATAAAATATAAAAGTAGTATAATAGTAGTTGCAGATTATTATAAATTTATTAAAATTATTATTATAAAAAAAAATAAGATATATATAATTATTTTTATTTTTATAATTATAAATCTAATTTTTATATTTAGTATTATAATAGTTACTATAATAGATATTAGTCTAGTTTTTATAATAATTATATTTATTATTATAATATATATTATTAACTTTATTAAATATAATAGAATTAATTAAAATAATATATAACTAAACTTCATTATTATTATAAATAAATATTTAATATATTTATTATAGTTTATCTATATAGTTCTAAAATTATTTTATATTTTTATTATTATTTATATTAATATTTTTAATTTTTATTTTATTTTAAAAATAATTTATTAAAAGTAGCTATTTAAAATATAAAAACTACTATTATATCTATATATTATTTTATTTTTATATATTTTATTTATTTTAAAAAAAATATCTATTATTATTTTAGTTATTAATATTTATATTTATATTAGTAAATTAAAATTTTTTAAAATTAAAATTAATATTATATTAATTATAATTATACTAGAATATATAGATATTTTTTAAAAGATAATTACTATAATTACTATAGTTATTTTTATATTAATTTTTTAAATATTTTTAATAGTTATTTCAGCCTTAATAGATATTTTTAAAGTAGTTCTAGTATATATTATTAAAATATTTTTAAAAAAATTATTTTTTTAAATAATCTCTACTATTATATACGAAAATGTTGCAATTAATTAAAAAGTCGATTTCTTTATTAATTTTTTATATATTTTTTTAAAAATATGCTTATCTAATATAGAAAAAATTAATTTTTTTTAATTATAGAAATTTTATTACTTTATTTATCTAATTTAGAATTTTATCTATAAAAAATATAAAAATTATAGAATTTATTTTTATAGTCTAAATTTTTAATATTTTTTAAAATTTTAAAATTTTATAAATAAATTAGATTTTTTACTATAAATTAATACTATTTTTAGCCCGGAATATTTATTTTTTAATTTTTAATAATTTTTTAAATATAGATTTTTATATTTTTTTATATAAATTATTTATTTTATTTTTATCCGGCTAATTTAGCAGTTTTATTCTATTAAAAATTTATATATTTAAACCGCCTTTTAAAGCTAATAAATAGAATCTAGACTTTTTTAAAAAATAAATTATATAATTTTTAATAGTTTTAATTATCTATAGTTTATAATCTATAATTTATATTTAAATAAAATAATTAACTAATTATCTGCAGCCCGCAGCCGTAGTTTATAATCTATATTTAAATAAAATAATTAGCTAATTATTTATAGTTTATAGTCCGTAGTTTATAGTCTATATTTAAATAAAATAATTAGATATTAACTAATAATTTTAGATACCGGGCTAAGTATATAAATATAAAATAGTTAATTAATTATCTATAGTTTATAGTTTATATTTAAATAAAATAATTAGCTAACTATCTGCAGCCTATAATTTATATTTAAATAAAATAATTAACTAATTATTTATAGTTTATAGTCCGCGTTTAAATAAAATAGTTAACTAATTATCTATAATTTATAGTCTATATTTAAGTAAAATAATTAGTTAACTATTAGTAGTCTATAGCCCGGAGTCTATATTTAAATAAAATAGTTAATTAACTACTAATAGTCTATAGTTTAGAGTCTATACTTAAATAAAATAGTTAAATAATAATTAATAGTTTTAGATACCCGGGCTAAATATATAAATATAAAATAGTTAACTAATTATCTACAGCCTATACTTAAATAAAATAGTTAATTAATTATTTATAGTCTATATTTAAATAAAATAATTAATTAATTATTTATAGTCTATAGTCTAAAGTCCGCGTCTAAATAAAATAATTAAATAATAGCCGGCAGCTTTAAATATCCGGGCTAAATATATAAATATAAAATAGTTAACTAATTATCTACAGTCCGCAGCTGCAGTCTATAGTCTATATTTAAATAAGATAATTAAATAACCGCCGGCAGTCTAAATCTTTAGGTATCCTACTCTTTAAGCCGCCGAGCAAAGTAAAAATATAAGGCTTATTATTATTATAATAATTACTATCTTTATATTAATATTATTACTATATATTTTATTTATTATTTAATTATTTTTATTAAAAATATATTTTATTATTTAAACAACTAAAAAGATTAACTATAGTAATAGTTTATATAAATAAATTAATATCGGCGGTAAGATTAAAATAAAGATATATCTATATTAATATTAATTAATTATAAATATTATTAATATAGAAAATTTTATAATTATATATAATATTTTAAGTAAATATCTAAATAGGTTTATTTTAATATATATATATATATATATATATCTTTTTTATATTTACTAAATATAAAATATTAGTTGAAAATTATATTTTAAAAATAACCGGTAATATTTATATATACTACAGATTTTTAATATATATAAATTATATTCTTAATATAATTAATAAAAAAATTAAAATTTTTAAAATATCTGATATATTTTTACTATTTAAAATACTAATCTATTTTTATATTAGAAAAAAAATAACTAATATTATTAGACTTTAAAGCCTATATATATACTATATTAGCTATTTCTTTTTATTATCTTTTCTATTTTTACTATTTAATTATTTTTAATTTTAATAGTTATATTTTATATATTTTTTTTAATTATATTAGTTATACTTCTACTTAAAGTTATAAAAATATTAATTTATATTTTTTAACTCTGCTATAATATTAGTAAACTATATTTAAATTATATTATTTTATTTATTATTTAATAATTTATTTTATAGTCTAGTATTTTCTATATTAATATTTAGTATACTAGTATCTAGTATTAAAATTAGATTAAATAATATAAAAAAGTTAAGTAGTAAAGATATAGAAGAGAAAAAGTATATAAAAAAATTTAATAAAAAATAAAAAAAAATATTTTTTTAAATTAATATTTTTTTATTATTATCTAAGTATATAGAAAATAGATATTTATTAAATAAAAAAAATAATAAATTTTCTATAAATATTTTTATAGTTAAAAAAATAAATATAAGAAAAAAAGCTGTAAAGCTGAAAAATACTAATATAAATAATTAAAAAAAAAATTTTTTATAAAAATATAATAGTTTAGATTTAATAAAAATATATAGTATTTTTATAAATAGTATAAGTACTTCTAGAATTAACTATTTAAAAGTATATACTATTTTAAAGTATTTTTATATTTTATTAAATACTTTTAAAATTAATTATCTAGAAGTCTATACTATTTTAAAATATTTTAATATTTTATTAAAGTTCTTTTATAAAAAATCTATAAAAAAAAGTATTAAGTTTTTTAAAATTTAAAATCTTAATATAAAAAAATCTATAGTTTTTAGAAGTTCTAATAATATAGTATTAGTAAATCTTAATATATTAATATTAGTAGATTTTAATTTTATATATTTAAAAAATTTATTTAAATTAATATTAAAAACTAGTTACTTAATTAGCTAAAATATATATACTATTTCTAAAAAAAAATTCTATAAAATATTTAAATTTTTAAATAATCTTATTAAATATTAGATAATTAATATTTTAATTAGGCGGAAAAAAAATATTTGCAGATTTTAATAGTTTTAAAGTTTAAATAATATAAATTATATAGTATACTATATTTTTATTTAGCTGCTAAATTTAGCAGCTGCTTAATATATTATTATATATTATAATTTAATATTTAAATCTTATATATATTAGTATTTTTATATTTATATTTTTTTATATAAAAAGATAATAATATTATAAAATAAAAATAATAAAAGAAAAGAAGATGGTCGGAATTCCGGTTTTTATATTATCTAAAATATAAGCTTAGTAGAGAAAAGAAAAAGAAAAAAAATATTAATAATTAAAAAAGTAATTTTTAATACTTCAAAAAAATATATTTAAAAAAATCTAGGATTATATTAGATATACTATTAACTTATTATTAATATACTAGGCTGGAAGCCCTTAAGATATAAAAATATTAAAATAATATAATAATATAAAGTTGTTATTTCTTAAGCTATATATAAGTATATAATATTAAGTATAGTTGCAGGAAGAGGGAGAATAGAAGGAACTAATACAGAAGGAGCAAGACGATAAGATGTAATAATCTTATTTTAATCTTAATATAAAGAATAGTTTTATTTATAGCTTTTTCTAACTATTAAAATAAATTTTATTAATTTTAAAAATGTTTATACTATTAATAATATATTTTATTTTATATTTTTAAATAGTTTACCGGGCCTTTAGTCTATTTAATAATAAAGAATAATATTAAATATTTTATAAATAATAATTTTTATATTTAAATCTATTTTATAGTTTTTATTTATAATAGATTTATTATTGAATTTAATAAATAAATTATTAATATTATAAAATAAATTTAGAATATTATTTATAAATAATTTTATTTATTATATTTTATAAATATAAAAATCTTTAACTATTTTTAACTATAAAATTAACTATAGTTTTTTTTTATAAATAGACTATTTAAAACTAAAAGTTATTTATTTATAGATCTTTAGCTTTTATTTTAATTAATTAATAAAAATAAACTAAAAATATCATTAAATATTAAAAACCAGTTAATTAGCCGGCCAACTATATTTTCTAAATTAAAAAATAAAATCTTAGTTAAATAATTTATAATATATAGTTTTTAATATTATTATAACAGGTATTATATAAAAAGTATTAATTTACTATTTTATTAAAAGTATTAATAATATTAAAAAATATTTTTAGATTATATTATATATAATAAATTATATTCACTAAATAAAAAACTTATTTATATCATATTCTTTAATATAATATTCTTTTTATTTTACAGCTATACAGCTTATTTTTCAATTTTAAATTTTTTTTAATAAATTAAAATATTTATTTATTTAATTAGTTTATAGTTTAATTTTATAACTAAACTATAAAATAAAAATCTAATTATTAAAAATAAGATTTTTATATAATACTATTATACTTTTAAAATAGTTTATTAAATATTAAATAATATTAAATACTATTTTAATAAATTATTTAATATTATTTTAGTTTTTTTTTATAATAATTTTATACAGAGATTATTTATAGTAAAAGAATATTATTTAAATATTACTATAATCTATTTATAATATTTTTTTATAATATTTATTTTATACTTTATAGCTTAATAAAAACTATTATTTATAAAAGAATTTAAAAAATAAAATATATATTATATAATTAGCTAATATATTAAATAATTATAGTTAATAATAAATTCATTCTTACTTCTGGCAGGCTTAAGGCCTGCGTAGCAGCAGTTACTATAGCCAGCCGGCAACTGGCATAGTAGGCTATATATATAGAAAAACAACTGTATTATACTTTATGTTTTCATATTAGCTATATTACTTTATCTAAATATATTAGTATAGGGCGGATAAAGCAGGCCTGTTTTTACCAGTTTAGTAAGCCAGTTAATATACTATAATAAACTAGTAATAGCTAATTAATTATATAATTAAGTATTCTTTTTATAATACTTTTTATAAGGGCCTTTAAATAGATATTTTTTATTTACAGCCTTTTAAAGAATATATTTTATTTTAATTTTTTATTAAAATAGATTTAGATATATTTAGCAGTTTAAAAACTATTAAACCTAACTTTTATAATTTATATAAATAGTTTTTTATTTAATAATAAATAAAATATTATCAATAATTTATTAACTAGGCTAATTAGATTTATAAATAATCTAAAAGTTCTTTAATAAATTTTAGAATTAGGCTAGAATTTAAATATTTAATAAAAATTAGATTATATATTTTATTTATTTTAAAATAATTAATATCTGGAATAGTAAAATCTTTTATAATATTATTTATAATATATAGTCTTATAGATTTATATATTAAAGGTAACTAAATAATATATAATATATTAACTATACTTCTAACCTGTAGAGGCAGTTAATACTAGTTTTAAAGATAAATTAACTAAAATATATTTTAAAGCTAATTTTTTTATTTATATTTAAATATAAACTAATAAAGCAGCCTTATATAGGTCTTTATATATAAAAAAATAACTATATTTAATAAGAAAATAGTAAAGTATATAATAGTATTTTAGAAAATAGTACTTTAAATAAATTTTTATATCTATTTAGCTTAGGCTTTAAATTATTAAAAAACAGCAGCTTTAAAAGTAGATATAAAATTAGATTTAAAATTAGATTATATAGTATTAGTTTTAGTAGTAGTCTAAATATTTCTAGTTTCTCCGGGGGCAATTATACTATATATAATAGTTTTTTAAATATTTTTATCTTTTTTAAAAAATAGTTTAAATACTGCTTTAGCAGTTTACTTAGCCAGTTTATTAGCCTATTTATTACTATATATTTTAATATAGCTAAAAATCTATTAAATATAAATATTTCAGCTGATTTAAAAAGTTTTAAAATATTTAATAATTTTTTTTAAATATTTTTAGTTTAAGAATCTTTCTAGGGCTCTATAAATCTAAATAGTAGTTTAATTATTAAAAAATATAATTATAATTATATCTAGCTATAGTAGTAGTATTATTTAAAAATATATTAAAATTATATAAATACTATTAAATTTAGCTATATATACTATTTATATAGTAAAGGTTTTAAAATATATAATATTAATATTTAGACTAAAAACTATAGCAGCTTTAATATCTATACTATTATATAAGAAAATATCAATATTCGGTTTAAAAAAACATAGCGGTCTTAGTTTTAGTTTATTTTAATTAATTTTTTTTATTAGATTAGAAAAATATCGCGATTTTAATTTATATAGTTTTTATTATATAACTCCGTCAACTGGTAGAGATATTTAATTTAATTATTTTTTTCTATTTTTTAATTTTAACGGGCTTATTTATAGGCTGTTTTTACTAAAAAAAAATAGTATATAAATAAAATAATTAAATATTTTTAAAAAAATATCCGGCCTAATTTGGACTAGCGCCTAATTTTTAAGAATTTTTTAAAAATTTTTTCTATATAAAATTAAAATTTATTAGTACTGGAAAAGTGCTTAGTAAATACTCTACTAAAATTCTTAAAAATTAAATATTAATTAAAATTTTTGCTAAACACAGTAATCGATATAAAAAAAATTAAAAAAAATCTAAAAAATATAGTTAGCTGATTTCCGAATTAGGAAAGTACTAAAAAATATAAAAATAGTTTTCTACTATATCTTAGGCTAAATAGATTAAAAAATTAGTTAAAAATTAGTTAAAAATTAGTTAAAAATTAATTTAAAAATATTAAAAAAGTAAATTTTTAATAGCCTAAAAAGAAAATAGTCTAAAAAGTTAAAAATAGTTTAAATAAACTAAAACATTAAAAAAAACTAGATAAAATTAAATAAAATAAAATATTAAAAAAAACCTAAATAAACTAAATAAACTAAATAAACTAAATAAACTAAATAAACTAAATAAACTAAATAAACTAAATAAACTAAATAAACTAAATAAACTAAA
>KZ825700.1:0-23297 GCA_003184685.1 Aspergillus indologenus CBS 114.80
TTTTTTTCTTTCTTCTCTCCTTCCCCCTTCTCCAGTCTCCAGTCTCCAGTCTCGTGCTCCAATTCCCCCAATCCCTCCCCCCCTCCCTACCTGACGTAATTTGCCAACGAGACTGGGAGTTTTTCCGAGAGGGGGGGGAGATCACATGTTACTGTGAGTGTGGTGGTGCCGGAGCTGTAGCCTATAAACTAAGCGACTCATTCCACTGTGGATGTTTGCCTCAGTGCACCCTGCACAGCTGACTCGTGCGAAAACGACTAGACCAGTTCCTGGTGCTTCGCAGCAACATAACATACATAAATACTCTTGGTATATAGTATCGAAGACATCTTTCTGCTGTGATAGAAGAGGATGGAATCCCTCGTGTATCTAATTCACCCGTCTGCCTGCCCATGGCCGGCTAAGTAGAAGAACTGGGTGCATGCGAGCAGTAGTTATTGTGCATTGATGACTCAGCGTCATCAGTGGGGTTATGCAGATACAACTATAAACAACCACCATCACCTTTTCTGAAGGAATATCTGCATACCTAGCCACAAAACCTATCTCCTTACCCCCAAATCCTCACATCCTCCAAAGCACCACTCTCGCACGCCTTATCCAACCAATCCCCCGTCACGTTTCGTGCTGCGGTACCCTTGCCAAATTCAACAATTGTGCCTCCATTCGCTCCCTCGGGGTCGAACGGCGCCCACCCCACCGTCTCAGCCACGGAGGTGGCATCTTTCAAAAATGCCAGGAAGTAATCCTGCATCTTTTCTGACGTGAGCACCTCTAGATCGGGGACGTCCCCGATCTGCTTCATGTATGTCCCGAAGACCATCAGAAGGTCGGAGGAGTGGTAGGCGCCGAGCCAAGGGGTTGGGGAGATGTTGGTGAAGTTTCCTGGTTCGGATCATTCTTGTCAGTGGCGGCCGTAGAGATATGTCGAGTGGAAGTAGGTTGGAGCTCTGGAGTTGGAGATGGAGGAAGCCAGTGCAAGTGATATACATACCCGCCCAGAAATACCGATGCGTGTCTAGCCCAACGGCCTTTCGCAGAGCTGCATCCGACGCAGTGGCGCAGCTCCATTCCATCTCGGTGATCGCGGAGGCTGTCAGGTTCGTGCTGGCTGATTCGCGATCCACGTTGGAGCGGATAGCAGGCCCTCGGGCGACTTTGCCCGAGTGGTAGCGCTGGGTCTCGTTTGCGAAGATGTATTTCTCGTCCGCTAGGAAGTCGTCTCATTAGCAAGTAGGAAGAGAAACGGGAGATGTACAGGGGAATAGACAGGAGAACTAACGGATGTAGCTGCTGAATGAGATCGACGGAGAGGCGCTGTAGCGGTCGATAAATTCCGAGATCTGCACCCAGGAGACTTTACGCATGCACTCTAATGCGGCGGTAGCGTCGCTGCCGTAGTTGCAGCCCAGAGCTTGGGCCACGATATCGAAATCTTGGTAGACATCATCGGTGGTGCTGAGGTCGATGGTCACAGAGGGAGGTTGGGAGAGGATGCCGAATTTGGCGGCTAAGGGGTCGTCGGGAAAGGCGAGGGTGTAGAGATGAGTTAGAGCGGCACCTTGAGATTGGCCCCATAACTACCGCGGGTGTAGTATTAGCTTGACTGTGGAAAGTTGATGTACGGCAAGGGGTGGAAGATAGCTGACCATAATGTTGTCCTTGTTCCCACCGAAGGATTCAATGTTCTCGTATACCCATTCAACCGCGGCTCGCACGTCGAGTAGAGTGAGTGATGTCTCATCCAAAGCTCTGGATTTGGGATCTAACTGCTGTTAGCAGGTTTGTGTGAGCTAGGTCTTGGGGTGACCGACTCCCGAATATGTTGACTCTGTAGTTCATCGTGACTACAATATGCTCCTGGGAGCGCGAGACCCAGTGGGGTGGCAGTTGGGATGGGATGGCAATGCCACCGGTGACCCCGCCGCCACCGGTTACAAAAAGTGCCACAGGGAGATTGGAACGGTGATTTGCTGACGCTGGAGTCCAAACCGCCAGGGACAGGCAATCTTCTGCTGTCGACCAGGCCGTGGAGCCCTGAGTGCGCGTCTCACCGAGGTTGTAGAGTAATGCGGTTGGCGAATACTCGGTCCAGATGCTATCATAGGCAGAGACATACTGCGGACACGCTGGGCCATATCTCGTCGAGTCAAACTTTCGATTTGTCTTCTTCAACTTCTGAGGAGGTAGCCAGCGAAGATCTCCTACTGGTGGCTAAATTGAACTCGGTCAGCTCAATCTCAGTCTTAGTGGGAAAATTCTCATACCTGAGCATAAGGGACGAGCAAAAACTGGCGAACATCAGGATAGGTATCGTTCAGCATGCCGATGAATGTCCCTGTTTGGGTCTCAACAGTGAGATTGCTCCAATTCGATAGAGTCCGAGGCTGCTCCCATGTCAGGTTTGCATAGTAGCCGGGCTCTGATTCAGCGCAGGCAGTGAGTGCCGAAGCTAGTATTGCACAGGAGGTCAGGAGCTTCATGGCGAGGGTGAAGAGCCGTAATCATAAACTATAGCTTGACTTGCAGTCGAAACTGGACCTTGAGGAACGAACAGGACGCGGACCGAGGGCGTCATCTTATGATATTTGCCGGGGATGTAACCCCGCATTTGTAGGAGCGAAGCATTATTGCTTGCCTCTAGGAACCAGAACTAGCATGGGATCACCACGTCATGCCTGGCAACGCTATAGGGGTTTCATGTATGCAGGGTGCTGTCGCGATAGGCTCGGGTAAATTCAAAGCCATATGGCTAAGTACCTAGTATGCTTGCTGTGCATTCTTTGCAGGAGTTCAATTGGACAGACTGGTTCCTGGAAAGCAGGAAGTGGTAATGATGGTGTGGTGAGAGACGGGAAAAGAGGAGAAGGAGGAGAAGGAGAAATTGAGGAGATTCATTCCCCGCAATTCTTGTTGTTGTTGCCGAATCGGCCCCACCTCCACTAACGTTCTGACTCTGGAAATTATAGCAACCTTGAACTTAGTATGTAAAGATGTAAAGGGTAAGTGGGTAAGTTACCGGACTGAGATACTACTCGTAGTAGAGGGAGGTGCCCGCCTAAACCAGAGGCAGGCAGGGCAGGTATGCGGCCCGCAGCCCTTTTTTGCCACCGCCCAATTTGAACACTTTCGCCAGGCAGTTTTTCTGGACTGTTAGTTCTTAAATCCGCTTATATCCGTGGTTTTCGTTGCGAGGTCGCGAGCGTTCTGCCGGATAAGGCGGTCGATAAGGCGGTCAAGAATCAAACCGCTTTGTGCGAAACGTTACACGGGGCGCTATGAAGTATGAGTAAGGTCAGTAACTCTACTGTTTTTATTGAGATTGTATCATCTTCCCAGATATGAAAACTCTTGACAGTGAAATCGTGTGGTATTGTATGGTCTGAGACCCCTTTAATTCCCTCCAGTCCAGGTAGCCAGGTATGTGTATCAGAAACGACCAAAGCAAAAAGAGAAAGAAAAAAAAATAGAACAAGCGGAAATAATTTGTTGAACACATGGCTTCAAACACATCTGTGTCCAGTCGCTCCTAAAGTCAGCATGATGGTATGATAATAAAGAAAGAAAGAAAGAAAAAAAGACATAGATAGACAGATAGTGCATCAACAGCAAGACCAAGAGATATAAGAGAACAGAAAAGGAGATTATCGCCATGCAAACATCAAAATGTAAGAAGGTCCTCTCATAGTCGGATTCGACAACAAACACCCTTTCATAGATTGATCATGCCGGACGCCGTCGCCATGCTTTCCCAAAAAAATAAATGCTTATGTATGTACCCTGCAACTGACAACAAAGAATTTAAAGAAACTCCTTCCACAGCTATATGATCCCCTCATTTTATCTTCCAACAGCTCATTCGACGACATGAAACATCAAGATCTACTTGACTCCCCATTCGGCGCGCTGGGCTGGGCAGGAGCCGCAGGCTTGCCGGCAGCGCTCAGCTTCTGATACATCTGTTGAAGTTTGGCACCTGCTGCCTCTTTGTTCGGCCAGTAGTGAACTGCGACAAATTGCCTGAGAATTAAGTTAGTGCTGCTGCGACAGTGCTGATCGGCTGCTGACTTACCACAGGCGAGTCTCCAGAGAAGCCATTGAACCCCCTTGTAGATTCTGCTTGATGAATTCGCCGATCTTGTCCAGAAGGCGCCTGAGCTCGAGGGCGCGCTCTGCTTTGTCCGGATAATTCTCCTTGGTGACTGCTGACACCTTTTTCAAATTCTCACGAATAGGCCGGAAGAACCTATATTCCATATCTTCCTTGCCTGCAGAGTGACCATTCTCGGTGGGTTTGCGGCGACGAATATCCTCACTGGATGCATCCGACGTCCGGTGACGAATTCGGTCACCGTCATGAGCGGACCGCTGACGAGAATCATGGCTAGGAGTGTGGTGCCTGTCCATGCTGTCTCTAGCGTGGGTTTTAGAACGATGTCTGGATCGGTCCATCTCGCGATGCCCCTTGCGAGGAATTGATGGTGCAGGAGAGGCCGAGACACTATTGCTGGCGTGGGCACGTGAGCCTTTGCGCCCTGGTCTTTGGGGCTCGAGAGCTCGTCTTGCACTCATGCTCGCGCCATTCGTCGATCGGTCTCTAAGGACAGATAGCAGGTAGTCCGCGCGTCGGACAAGATGGACTGCCCCCGGAGACTTTGTGGTTTTATCCTCCGCATTCAAGCGCTCGTTCTTGCGCTCGACACGGTGCTCTTCGAGGAAGAACTTATCTCCAAGTTGAAGATCTGGGTCATCCCTGATCTGAGACCAAGCACCATAGCCATGGCGTGCGATACCGACACACAGCATGCCATCTTCCCGCGCGCCCCATGAGCACGTGTAGTCCGGGGCCTTGGTAGCGTCTGGAACACGGAAATTGTTAAAGCCAGCTACCTGAGCCACTGCCTCTTTCAGAATACGCATCTCGGTCGGACGTTCGACAATGGTATACGCGTTGAGCCGCTTGACTCCATGCAGGTCGAACAACACTGCCTTCTTTTCCTTCTTCGTCGGAGTCCTACCAGAATTCTCAAGGGCCTCTAATTTTGCCATGTCCTCCTTGACCAAAGACGCGGCTTTGTCCGTAATCTCACGGAGAGCAGACTTGACTGTTTCCCGGTCACGATCAAGCAGCCGCGCCTCGCGAATGATATCCTCTTCGCGATCAACGAGATCACCATAGCGGAGGAACGCTCGAAGAAGATGACGGTACTCTTTCTCTACCAGAGGGCGCTTCGGGTCTGATTGAGCCATCGAGTCTGAGTCATCGCCATTGTCCATACTGACTTGTGCTCGAGCTTGCCTCTTAGCTTTGCGCTCCTCGCGTGAGTCCCGGAGATCACCGGGAACGTTGCGCTTGCGAGGCCGGTTCTGTTCAATGACCTCAGCCAGATAACGCTCATCTGCTTTCTTCTTTTCTTCTGCTTTGATCTCCTCAAGTTGATCTTTCGGTATGATATCGTCCCAGCTTAGATCGTCAACCTTGATGTCAACGTAATCAAAAGCTTTGAGGAACTCTTCACCACCGTCAGCTTGGATGCCCTCTGCTTGTTCCGTCTGATGCAGTTCAGCATTGGCAAGAACCGAGTCAATATCCAATTGCTCAAGTTTCGCTTGATTGCCGGTCTGCTCAAACATTTTCTGGCCACGGCGCTTGAGAATGCGTGAGATATCATCCGTAGAATTAGGCTCGGCAATGGAGATTCCACTCCGGGCCATCTTGTTCTGAATCTCCGAGGCCTCCTTGTCGGTCACACCACGCTGGATAGTGATGAACTCAAGGAGAAGCTTGTTTCTTGCTCGTTCAATGACTTCTTCTTCCACTGTATCCTTTGAAACCAGGCGATACACGCTCACTGGTCTCGTCTGGCCGATACGATGCGCTCGTGCCATCGCCTGCAAATCGGCCTGAGGGTTCCAGTCAGAGTCGAAAAGAACAACAGTGTCTGCAGTCATCAAATTAATCCCGAGACCACCAGCTCGAGTAGAGAGAATGAAAGCGAAATCGTTGCTCCCAGGCGCGTTATAATGTTCAATGGCTAGACGACGCGCAGCAGCGGGAATAGTTCCATCGAGACGTTGATATGTATATCCACGGTACTCCATGTAGTCACCCAGGATGTCCAGCATCTTGACCATCTGACTAAAAATCAGTACGCGGTGACCATCGCGTTTGAGCTTGGCTAAAAGCTGATCCAAAAGCATCATTTTACCACTGCTGGTAATCATGGCCCTCAGTACGTCCTCTCGACGAGCACTGCCTTCCAGAAGCCTAGCTTCCGCGTTCGGAAACATGAAAGGATGATTACTCGCTTTCTTCAATTCCATCATGATGTTAAGGAGTGATTGTTTCTGGCCACGGGCGCCGTCATTGAGTGCAGCGTAGTTCTTGGTCAGGATGTTCTTGTAGTATTCCAGCTGGATATCCGAGAGCTCCACCCGAATGATCTTCTCCGTCTTAGGAGGAAGGTCCGACTCAACCTTCGACTTCGTGCGACGCAACATGAACGGCTGGATGGCTTTGGTCAGTTCTGCCAGCTTGTGTGAGGCACCATCACAGTTCAGGTCCATGTCAGCATCGATTTCAACCAAGCCTGGATTGAGAAAGTCCAAGAGCGCAGAGAGCTCAGCCAGGTTGTTTTGAATCGGGGTACCGGTAATCAGAAGTCGGGCAGGAGATCTGAATTCCAGCAGCTTCAAATATAACTGCGACTCGCGGTTTTTTAACCGATGAGCCTCGTCAATAGCCATGAATTGCCATTTGAACTGGCTCAGGAAGGCTGAGTCTAACAGAACGTATTCATAAGTCGTCAACAGAACGTTGAACTTCGGTCGCTTGGGGTTCCCATCAACCATAAGCTCATGTTCTCGCAAGACTGTGCGCGCAGCTTCGTTGCCGTTATAAACAACGTAGTTCAAATCGGGTGTCCAGTTGTCGAAGGTCTCCGCCCATGAGGGCATGGTAGAGAGGGGGACAACGACAACGAAAGGGCCCTGTTGATTCCGTATATGCCGTAGCCAATTGATGAAAGAGACTGTCTGCACAGTTTTTCCCAGACCCATCTCATCTGCAAGGACAACGTTGCGATTCTTCACCCAGTTGAAGGCCATGAAGTTGACACCCTTAACCTGAAATTCCTTCAACTGTCCATTCTGCAGGAAGGACGGTGTACCTTTGATGGTTTCGAAAGGCTTCCGCGTAGCTGGATTCGTTTCCGACTTGTCAGAGACCGGGGGGCGAGATGAACGGTCTAGGAAACGGTCTATCTCGCGTTGCGCGATGTTACTGACTAAGTCTTCGTCCTCCCATGTACAAGAGTCGTAGAAGAGGCGTTTCCATTTCACGAGGTACTCCGTTCCCTCGTCGCCCTCGCGCATACCGATCACTCTTTCAACTTGCTTGTAGTCCTCGATAGCATCTACATCCCGTTCTCGGTCGAGGTTCCACTTTTCTCGATCCTCAGGAGCGACGTCTTCGTCATTTCGTAGGCGGATGTCTTCAGAGAGGACTTTGCGAATGTAGTTGTCGAGACGGCGGGTACTACGACAATTGGCGAGGCCTTCTGTGGTTTCCCATGACGCGTGGTAATGGGATTTCCCTTGCCATTTAATGTAGAATTCGAAGTCATGACGACTGAGGTCGGGGCTACTGGGCTCCACGCCTTCCCTGAGGCGGTGATTGAGCACAACATCGACGGCTGGGCGGTCATCCTCCACGGTATTGACCCAGTAATTGTCCATCATCTCTTCGTCTGGGTCATCTTCAAACATGGAATCATCTTCATCCTCGTTGTAATTAGAGACCCGGGACGCATTTCTTGTGGAGAACCGGACTTCGGGCTGGGAAGGAAGGTTGTTCGAGGATGACTGAAGAAGTTTCCGCCGCCGAGCCCTGTTTGTGCGAGCCCGACTTCCGCCGTACTCATCACTATCGGAATCTTCAGAGTATGAGGACTGGGTTGCAGACCGGGAGGGCCGCTTGGAGGGCGGTTGTGAGACAATGGCGCGTCGACGCTTTGAGCGGGGTGCTACCGCATCGGACTCGGATTCGGAAGGGGAGTCGACTACTTGACGCGTTGTGCGCGCTCTGGTACTCCGACGAAGTCCATAAAGATCGGGATTCTGTCGCATATAGTCCGATTCATTGACCGACGGTGACTTACGCTGGTAGCCATGGTTGTGTTCCGACGATGAAGAGTTTTCATCGCTGGACTGGCTACTCTCGTTCACGTCATTCTCGGTCTCAAAAGCGTCCTCGTCCCCCTCAGCATCAGGGGAGCCGGCATCGTAGGAATCGTCGGCGGCGTCTGCTTCGGGAGATGAGGAATCGCGTTCGGTATGGTTCGCATGAGTATCGGAAGCGTTACTACCACTGTCGCTGATGGCTAGTTCATCCCTCATGCTGGCAGTGTTGGGAGTAGACGAGGCCGAATAACCATTTACCAAACCCATTGTTGCGGAGGGGTCGGAAATTGATGGGATCACCATGCTAGTAGCTATTGAGGACGATACGCATCAGCATTGAAGCTCAGCACAAGCCCGAGGGAGGACGAAAGGAACAGTGTCGTATGAAACAGACATACGCGACGCAGATTCCAGCCGAATTGAGTCGAATCGACGGGGGAACAAGGTAGAAGATGAAGGTATGATGCAAGGACATGTTTTTGATGACGGATTCGATGGAACGCGACGGAGTGTGTTGTGAAGAGATGGGAGGAGCAGAGGGGAAAATGCAGATCAAATCCGTGAAAAAGCAAAGGAAACCACGCAGACAATGAGCAAAGAGGGCACAAAACCCCTTTTACTCGACCAGATCAAGATATAATACAGGTTCTCCGGTGGGTCGAGATCGTGGAGAAGTACTGCAGCCGGCAGTGCCAGAGCACGCCTGCGAGGCAAGGAGAAGAGAACAAATTACTTACAGTCCATAGCTTGGTGACCCCGATTCAGGGGAGACTGAACCAATAAATTGTGAAAACGTCAAAGGAAAAAGGTGGGGGGTGGGAGGAGGATGAACTGGTGGAGGCAGCAGAGGGACGATGGGAGGCCGCTGAGAAACTGATGAGGGAGTAGGAAGAGAGTTGTACGTCGGCGGGAGGAGGACGAGTCGCTGTGAAGGGATTGGCTGGAGCGCCTGAGCCTTCAGGCTGCAACTACCCACCAGCCTTGAAACGGCCTAGCGCGCCACAAGCGAGACCCCAACGGGGATAGCGGGGGTGTCGAGTCACGTGGGCGTCGGGGCGGATCAATGCTGCCTCCGGTCGAGTCTCGGTGGCAGAACCCACGGGCCAATCACTGCGACAGGAAATAATGCAGGAGCATGTCTCAGCCTGAGGCCGCCACGGCTGCCCACAATGCCCGGCAAGTTTTCTCGCCCAGAGCCCCTCTTCGTCGCGCATCTCCAGCAACGTCCCTCCTCTTCTCCTGCCCTGGTGCTCTTTGCGCAGATCTCTGGCGTTTCTCCCGTTTGGCCAGAACAACTGTCGCATCGTTTTCTGTCTGATTCCCTCGAGACCTCGGTTTACGTCGACGTACCCGTCTCTTGACTGCAGCATTCGACTTTCTGTCCATACACATACTGTCCCGCGTGTTCAATTTGATCTGAACTTCAGGCACCATGTCCGACAAGCTTACCAGGTATGTTTTACACGGCGGACGTTCAGTCTCACTCCAACCTTCAAGGAGAACGGTAAGCTAACTATTCTACGTGAACAGAGTTGCTATTGTCAACAGTGACAAGGTAAGTCTCAAGTACCCCGCAGCATGAAAGGCATGCTACGGCCTGCGCATATATAACAATTACTGAGACGCATCGCTTTGCTCGTCACAGTGCAAGCCCAAGGTATGTCCCTGCTATCACCTGTGGATAATCTCCTCATCATCATTTTGCTAACTCTCTTCTTTTTCTTTGTTCAGAAATGTCGTCAGGAATGTAAGAAGTCTTGCCCCGTCGTCCGTACGGGCAAGCTCTGTATCGAGGTCACCCCCGAGTCCAAGATCGCCTTCATCTCCGAGCGCCTCTGTATTGGTTGCGGTATCTGTCCCAAGAAATGTCCCTTCGGTGCCATTCACATCATCAACTTGCCCACCAATTTGGAGACTCAGGTCACCCACCGTTACTCTGCGAACAGCTTCAAGCTTCACCGTCTTCCCATGCCCCGTCCCGGTCAGGTCCTCGGTCTCGTCGGTACCAACGGTATTGGAAAGAGTACGGCTTTGAAGATTCTCAGCGGCAAATTGAAGCCCAACCTTGGTCGTTACGACAACCCTCCCGACTGGGAAGAGATTCTCAAGTACTTCCGTGGTTCCGAGCTGCAGAGTACGTCAAAACTGAACCGATAAGAGGATTAAATGGAATTATGCGCGCTAACATCCTACAGACTACTTCACCAAGGTCCTGGAAGACAACCTGAAGGCTGTTGTTAAGCCTCAGTACGTTGATCAGATTCCTAGAGCCGTCAAGGGACCCGTCAAGAACGTCGGTGCGCTCATCAAGGCCCGCACTCAGCTGAACAACCTGGACCACATCCTGGACGTCCTGGGTAAGCTAATTGTTCATCATATCGACGATATCTTCTGCTGACAGAGTGCATAGAACTGCGACAGGTTCAGGACCGTGACATTGACCATCTGTCCGGTGGAGAACTTCAGCGTTTCGCCATTGGTCTGGTCTGTGTCCAGCAGGCTGATGTGTAAGGATGACCAGGTCTTCGAGATAGTATGAGCGCTGACATTTCTGCAGCTACATGTTTGACGAGCCTTCGTCCTACCTTGATGTTAAGCAGCGTCTGGCTGCTGCCCGTACCATCAGAGAGCTTCTCCGCCCCGACGACTATGTCATTGTTGTCGAGCACGATTTGTCCGTGCTTGATTATCTTTCCGACTTTGTTTGCGTTCTCTACGGAAGACCTGCCGCCTACGGTGTCGTTACTCTGCCTTCCTCGGTCCGTGAAGGTATCAACATCTTCTTGGATGGTCACATCCCCACCGAGAACCTTCGGTTCCGTGACGAGTCTCTCACCTTCCGTCTCGCCGAATCTGGCGATGACTTCATGGTCGACAAGGCTCGTGCTTTCAAGTACCCGAGCTTGGAGAAGACCCTTGGCAACTTCCACCTGAAGATCGACGCCGGTGACTTCACCGACTCTGAAATCATCGTCATGATGGGAGAGAACGGAACCGGAAAGACCACTTTCTGTAGAATGCTTGCTGGTGTCGAGAAGCCCGATAACGGCATCACCATCCCCCGCTTGAACATCAGCATGAAGCCCCAGAAGATCACCCCCAAGTTCCAGGGTACCGTCCGTCAGCTGTTCTTCAAGCGTATCAAGGCCGCTTTCCTGTCGCCCCAGTTCCAGACCGATGTCTACAAGCCCCTCAAGATCGACGACTTCATCGACCAGGAGGTTCAGAACTTGTCTGGTGGTGAATTGCAGCGTGTCGCCATTGTCCTGGCTCTGGGAATGCCCGCCGATATCTACCTGATTGACGAGCCCAGTGCTTACCTGGATTCCGAGCAGCGTATCGTGGCTGCCAGAGTCATCAAGCGTTTCATCATGCACACCAAGAAGACCGCTTTCATCGTCGAGCACGATTTCATCATGGCCACCTACCTGGCTGACCGTGTCATCGTCTTCGACGGTAAGCCGTCCATTGATGCGCACGCCAACTCCCCCGAGTCCCTCGTCACTGGTTGCAACACCTTCTTGAAGAACCTGGATGTCACCTTCCGTCGTGATCCCAACAGCTACCGTCCCCGTATCAACAAGCACCAATCCCAGATGGACCAGGAGCAGAAGCTCCAGGGCAACTACGTAAGTTCTGTCCCTTGTCGCATGCCTCAGCATCGTAATAACCTCGCATTTTCCAGTTCTTCTTGGAAGAAGAGCAGTGAAACGGCTGTTTTCAGCAAACATAACCGCGTGCCTCGTCATGGCGACGGCCGCGATTCCGACCGGCGGCGCCGCCACCACCGACGTCGCCGGGACCGGAGGAGGTACCTTCGGCTAGTGGCGTTTTTCGGCGTTACCAGGACCTCTGCGGCTCTGTGCCGGCGCTGCCGTCGTCGCGGCGGTCGCCGGCGCAGTGCAGGGCGTGGTGAGGTGGAGGAGGAGCAGGAGGAGGGGGAGGAGGATGAAGATGATGACGAGGAAGACGACATGCTCAACTATCATCTGTAGCAGTGGTAGGCGGGAATTTCCCCTCAATGCCCACCTCTATTCCAGCTGTAGTGAAAGGGTCCTCAGCCGACCGCTGACCTTGTCGCCCCCCTTTCGATCCGCCTTCCCTCCATTTTCCCAATCATCCTCCGGCCCCGAATAAACCCCGCAACAGGCTGCTGGCATCTGTCTTCTTTTTTCTCCCGCGATGCTACGAAAAGTTGGACTGAAGAAAACGCGAGCACGAATCTTTTACTTGAAGAGTTCCGTTTAGATAATCATTTTCAACACTGGGGTTTTTCTCACACAAATGGGTTTTTTAGTTTGGGTGGGAAGGAGCTGGCGTCAAAGTCATGTCGGAGTTTGAATTTGAAATTTCGTTTTTTTTTCTTTTGCTGTTCGTGTTAAAAGTTGATTCTCTGTTGTTGCTTTCTTTCTTTCCTCGTGAATATACTTCTTTTGTTCTTTTCATCCATCGCATGAAATGGTTAGAATCGCTGACAACGAGGTTTGGCTGAGGGTCCAAGGTGTCGGTGTATGCGTGTGGGTGGGTGGAAAGCATCCACTGTCTATAAGACTTAGAGGCATATATTCCTTCTTTTATATTGTATTTACGGTGTAGGTCACTAGCCTTTGACTAGTGACAGGCTCAGCTCTTAATGTAACCTGAGAGGAGTGTGATTATAAAGGCAAGGAACAAGTTGATGCTTCGGGGTTGTTGGCTCGGAAATAAAGGAAATATATATCGCATGTTCCGGACCACTCAACACACTCTCTTCGACTCTTCTACGCTGGACTCCCCTCCAGGCTATACAGTAACCCTTCCGTAACCAAACTTGTTCATTTAGGTCCACGGTCCTTATGTACCATGCCATACACTGACTAAGTGATATTTGACCACGTTATGGCCTAGAAGCTCACCTCAACTCCAGTAGATTTGATAAGAGCTCTTGAGACTATATAACCTACGCTAGAATACAAAATCTAGGACACAACATCCGTACAATCGTTGTCAATTCGAGAAGAAGGCATGGATTCGGCTGTATTCTGTCTAAGCCACGAGGGGAGGGGAGGGCATAAAAAGAAAGGAGCTGCGCCAGAATGGCATTTGTCGAGGGGCGTTATCTACCAGCGTTACGGGTACAGAATCGTAACCGGCTGGTTCAATCTTCTTCGATCTCACCCTCCTCGCTACCGGAATGGACTGCCTTCTCTTCTTTCTTGGCCTCTTCCGCCACGGCCGCGGCAGGGCCTGCGGTGGCCGAAGCAGGCGCCGCAGCGGCGCCTGTGCCGGCGACGGGGGTTCGGTCGCGCCGGTCTCTCTCACCTGCGGTCCCCCTGCGAGCTCCTCGGCTGCGATCGCGTTCTCGGCTTTCCCGCCGGTGCCGCTTGGCAGAGCGACTGGCTACGCTCTCTGCGTCACTGTCCCGTCTGCGCCGCCGGTCGGTGCTGGCGATGCTCTTTGTGTCGGCGCCGTAGTCCAGTTCGTCGCGGCTGCCGCGAGGGTCGCCGCGGGTGCGGTAGAGGCGCTCACGTTCCTCTTCGCGATCGCGACGCTCGCGGTCGTAGTGGCTCAGGGAGCGAGCGCTGCGGTCGCGGTCCCAGTCGCGGTCGCGGTCCCGGTCCCGGTCCCGCTCACGCTCACGCTCACGCTCACGATCCCGATCCCGATCCCGTTCGCGCTCGCGGTAGCGCTCGCGGTCTCGATCGCGGTCTTCACGGCGCTCGCGCACCGGCGACAGGCCACTGGCTTTACGGTAGGAGCGTTCGCGATCGGCCTGGGCTTTGCGGCGGTCGGCCTCATAGGCGTCGGGCTCCGGAGTCCGGCTCATGCGGCTGGATGCTCCTCGCCGTTCGCCACGGTGGGAGAGACTGCTGCGGTGGTCGCGGTCGCGGTCGCGGTCGCGGTCGCGCTCACGGTCCCGGTCCCGATCGTGGTGGTCCCGACGGCTGCCGCCGCGATCTCGGTCACGGGCCTCCCGGTCTTTCTCAGCGTCTTCTTCTTTCTCCTTCAGGCGCCGGATCACCTTGTCAAAGGCTGCCTGGCGGACATCGTCGGTTTCCAGAGCCTTGTACTCCTCGAACCGCTCAATCCTTGGTCGTACTTGGTCCCATGTATCTATTGCTCGGACAGGGGGTTCAAGGCGTTTGATGCGCGAGCGGAGTGCGTCGATGGCACGTCGCTGATGACGATCCGCGGCATGCTTCTCTTCTTCGTTGCGTCGAATGGCCTTTTCTTGGATCCGGTGGAAGATCAGTTGTAGGATTTCGGGGTCAATGTTCGCTGTCCGTCGATCGGCGGATACAATTGCGTTAAACTCCTCGAAAGTGGTCTTCGGTGCGATCTCAAAGCGTTTGTCCTAGAAGCTACGTTAGCGGAGTATGCAAGATTGGAATACGAGGGGTTCTCACATCAAGTACATCCAAGACATCGTTGCGTGGCCCGCGCAGCGACCGCTCCTCCTCCTCAACCACATCCCAGAAGAGATCAATCGGAGACGACCCAGAATTTCCCAGCATGCCAAGGTACCGGGGGTCTTCGTTAACCAGAGGATAAGTATTCATCCACTTGCTGCCGGCCTTGATCTTGCCCTGTGATCTTAATTCCTTAAGAAGCTCAATGTACTGCTCTCGAGCATGGCGCTCCTTTCTAGCCTTCGCGGCTTTCTGCTGCTGACGGGCGTCATTGAATGCTCGCTCCAGAGCCTTGATGTGATTCTCAAATGCAGTCAAGATATCAGACTTGCTAAGAGTCTTGAACTTATCATCGCTCTGGACTTTGTCGTTGGACTGGATGATCGCCTGCGCCTCAGACCAGCGTGTGTATGGCTCCAGGTTCAAGGATTTCAGGATATTGACTAACTCGTCCATGGCAGCCTTGCGCTTGACCGCTTCCTGTTCGACGTGCTCCTTCTTGAGCTCAATAATGTATTCCTCAAACAACTGGCGTCTCTCAGCCTCGTCGTCCGTGGACCTGAAAATGGTCTCGCCCTCAATGATCGGCCGAATGGTCTTCCACCGGCTGTAGTGCTTGATTTCAGGATGACGCTTCAGCATGGTATTGAAATCTGCTCTGAGCTTAGCGAATCTTTCTTTCGCCCGATCCTTTTCCTGCATGCGAACCTCGACCGCGTATTTCTCAAAGGCTGCCTTGCGGTCTCTGGGGTCTTTCAGGGCACGGTACTGAGGGTCTTTAATGGTCTCGCGCATTGTCTGCTCCCAAGTCCAGTCGGGCTGCACATTGTGGCGCTTCAGCATCTTCATGAATGCACTCTCAGCCTCTTCAAGGGAAGCGTATTCGGGGTCGGCTTGCTGGTTCCCCAAGACGGGTGCCGCTGCAAGACCATTAGCGTCCATTGAATTATAGCCTCCACGGCGGTCGCCATAGCCTCGATCGTAGTCATCGCGTTCTCTCTGCTGGGGGTACGATGGAAACGAGCTGACTCCACCTGCAACGAATGTCGGAGCTCTGTTAAGGAATCCGTCAGTACAACATCCACAGATACATCGACACAGTTAACCACGCCACTCACGCTACAGGGGGAGGCTGAGGAGGCTGAGCCTGCGCCAGGGCATTTTTGTAAGCATCTGGAATCTCCCAGGTGCTCTGCTTGGTTTCGGTGTTGTACCAGTATTTCCGCCCGTTATCCGTCGTGTATTCCTTCCATGGTTGATTCGCCAACGCGCGCTAGAGATATAGAACGTGTCAAGTTAGCCTGGGTCCATGCAGAACAGGGATAGAAAGGAGTTTATAAACCTCAACCGGTGTCATCAGCTCGACGGGCTTCGCCCATTGCGTGGCTTTGGTCTGAACATTGTAGTAGTAGACGCGACCCTCAGCGTTGCGGGCCTCCTGCCACAGGGCAGGCGCGCCGCCGGGACCATTCATCGGATTCATATTGTCAGGGCAGAGACTCCCAAGATGAAGGGGACGTGCGGTTGCGATGAATGGAAGGCGAGAAAAAGTAACACGGAGCGGCGGTGGTTCGCAGAAGCTCCTCCGGGTTCCTGCACTAAGAGTGTTTGTCCTGTTTGTCCTGTTTGCATTGACTCCTTCCCAGGGTCCGTCCGTCCCATAATAACATGGAGTGTCCCCATCCCTCCCTCCATTTGTCGGTCCCTGGCTTGCCATGCGACTAACTCACTGGCTGATGATTTATTTGTGATTCTCGGTCGATCTGTCGTGTGTCAATCACTGTTCGTTCAATCACCGGCAGGGGACTATGCGAACATCGTCACCCCGCTAGTATGCCGAGTCTTGATATCCCCGGGGAATTCCTCAGGCATGCTGTTCTAGATACAGTTGTCCCGCATGCTTCAGATGTAGACTTGGAGGCTGCTCTGACGTCTGCTCTGGAAGGAGGCGCAGAAGACCTGACCTCTGTCCTGTCGCATATACCCCAACGTTCCGTTCTTTTCTTCGGTATGTTATGACCTGTCGTCTAACTCGAGCTCTGTCTCTTACTCATCTATAGCGGGCTACAGATGAGTTCTGCACCGTCCGCATTGTACTCCGACTCTCCAATTGTTCACCTGCTAGCCTGAAGCAATACCTTCCACAACTCGAAGTTGGCCTGGACGCCTTTGCTATCGATCCAGCCGAGACTGTCGCGGAGAACCCGACTTCGACCAGAGACCTGATCTTCTCAGGGGCCGTCAAGGCACAGGAGCCGCTTGTGGTTGTCAATGAGTTCGAGGGTGATACAGGGGAAGGCAACCATGTCTATGTGATTTGGAGCATCGAAGCGTTTCTCAGTAAGGAACTTCCAGAACTTTAGCCATTGCTCTGGTTGTGCTAATTGCTATAGAACGCCCGCGCATACGCATCACGCATCCTTCTCTTCTTTTCATCGCCTCCGCCAACCTCAATTTAGCGAAGAATCAACAACAAACATCTCGTGGGGACGACTACCTTCCACCGTTGATACCAGCATCCGCCAACGTACTACAGCCTCTGTCGTCGGATAAATCCCTCTCTCTCAAAGATCCCTTCCTCCCAGCCTCCCGACTTTTACGTGTTGTCCCGGCACAACAGACCGAAGATCCCATCTACCATATTCAACAACGTTCGGGGCATCCGATCCGAGTTGTTCCAGCTGCAAGTGCGAGAATACGATATGCTCGGCTAAACTCTTATAGCGGGCGGCCAACCACTGTCGCCAGCCTTGACTTTGAAGTGACACCATTTCTCACATGCGACGTGACCTTTGACAAGGCCGAGCTCCGGTTGTCAGACGGAACCATCGAGACACTTTCAGATGCGCCGGGGCTTGTCCCACCCATCAGATGCCTACCGCGAGATGATATCACCCTGGTATATAAATTAACCCCTGAGGACGGGCAGAATCCAAGTCCGTCAACGACGGTCTTGGTCAGTGTTCTCGACATCTCCTTGGAGGCCGTGATTCACCTATCGCACAATTGCAACCCACGAATCTTGATGCAGTGGAGGACCAACGTGGACTTTTCTATGCCTCTCAATCCTACCTTTGGTGCTCCCAGCCAGGCACTGCAGCGGAACAACCGTCCGGCTAGCCTTCCTATGAATCAAAATCTCAACAGCGCCATGGCAGGCGGAACAGGAGTTAACCGTAGCTCTTTAAGAGATAGAGCATATTCTACGACAGATCTTGGAGTGTCAATCACGTTCACCGGACCTCCCCGAGTGGAAGTCGGCAAGCCATTTTCGTGGAATGTCTTCATTGTGAATCGGTCCGCAACCGCTCGAAAGTTTGCCATGATAGCCATTCCTCGACGGAAGAGACCCGATCCCCGGACCCATACGGCGCGTCCATCATCCTCATCCGCATCTATTCGCAAGGAAGCCCAGGTTGCAGAAGCCGTGACGGACGACAACATCGTGCATGCGCTCCAGAAGAGTGTGGCTGGCCAGGAAGCTGAGCTCGTTTCCATGAGTACCGATGTTCGCGCTGGGTAAGTGGTATTTTGTCTGAGTGGATGACTGCATGATTAACGACGAGCCTCACAGACCACTTCTGCCGGGGACTTGCTTTGCGACCGAATTGAAATTGTTGCCATTGGCCGTGGGCGCCCTGCGTCTGGAAGCCGTGCGCCTGGTGGATGTCAATACGAACGAAACGACGGACATCCGCGACCTCCCGGATATTCTCTCCTTTGACAGGAACATGACAGCTTGAATGCCGCCTACGATGTAAACTTGTGTATAGATCTGTTTGCTTGCATGCCTGGACTGATGCGTAACGGCCATGAGAGGATGACCCTGGTGCAGGTTTTGTGCAGTATTTGTATGGAATAAGTTAATTAAACTATATTGTTATGCCAGATGATGCACAACCAAGAAAAGAGTACGGTATAGTACTAGGTACTCCGTAGTAACTACATACTACGGAGTAACTACACAGTATAGCATTGCCAAGCTAAAGCGGCAACAAGATGGGGGCGGGCGGCAATTCAGCCCTAAAGCGGCAATGAAGGGAGGGGGGCCGGTCGGGTCTGCCGGGCGGAGAAGGGCGGAAGATCACGCGAGTGGAGGGGGAAGAAGGGAGAGGGAGAGGGAGAGGGAGAGGGAGAGGGTCATTGAATGATGATGGAGTTGACTGTCTGACTGTCTGTCTGTCTGACTGTAGAATGACCTCGATCTTGCGCATCTTCACTGCCTCAACCTCCAACCTTCAACCCTCAAACACCCCTAAAAGTCCTGCTGACTTGGCCTGATTTACTCGCTGGACGAAGAGGCTCATATCATCATCATCATCATTTATCTCTTTCACCTTCCTGTCCCCTCTTACTTCATCGCATCTGTTCCCACTTGACAGACGATCCCAACCTCTTTCCCATCCCCCTTTCTTACGGAGTGCTATTCAGTTGTTGCCTGTGCTCCCACCCAAACCCCCAAACCCCGAACCCTTTTTTTTTTAAACTTATCTATCCTTTGCGTCATACCTTCGCCCTCTCTGCCAGCCCGGCCTTTCCTTGCCCTCGCCTTCGATTTTCTTCCATCCCGTGAAATTCCTCCTCCCCCCATTACATTATTGAAATTGGTCTCCGTCATGTTCTCCGCTGGTCGTCGCAGCATTCTCGATGGACTCAATCGGCGGTACATCTACGGTCGCTTGGTATGTGCTAGATAGACACTCTTGATCTCTTCTTTCTTAAACTACCACAATTTCACATTACTACAAAATTCACCACTACATATCTCATTTCTTAAATATCTCTTTTTCATACCACTACACGAAGACTTGAGACTGACGTTGCCCCTCGTCGATTTCTCACCCATAGCCACTGCTTCATACGATAATCTTTCTTATCGAGATGGCGGCGGCAACGCGGCTTGCCGCCAAGTTCAACTCCTACTATTCGGAGAAACCAGGTAGGAGTTCAGCGACCGGCCCTGGAGCGTTCTGCCAGTGGACTGACTCATCTTGTCGCCTCTAGTCCTCACTACTATGGTCACCAATGCGGTAAGAGCCCGCAAATAAGCGCAATGCGGAAGATGCATTCGAGATTCCCCATACTGACTGTGGATTGGGGACGTTAGATTCTGGGTGGAATCGCAGACACTGTAGCACAACTGATCACGGCTGTCAGAGCTGGCTCCGCACGCCGCTCATCCAATGGTGGGGACTTCATCTCGATTGAGATCCACGATCTAGACAAGGAGAAGCCGCCTGCTCTCGGGGAGCTGGGCCATGCGCGACACGCGATCCCAGCGTTTGACTTTGAGCGCCTCACCCGGTTCATGTCATACGGCTTCTTCATGGCCCCGGTGCAATTTCACTGGTTCGGCTTCTTGTCTCGCACTTTCCCTCTCACGAAGAAGAACCCGAGCATTCCGGCGTTGAAGCGGGTGGCTTTCGACCAACTCATGTTCGCTCCTTTCGGTATGAGGAGCCCTAGCGTCATGTTACTGTGTGCAGCCGGATGGATCGCTAACCAGGCGTACAGGTTTGGCGTGCTTCTTCACATTCATGACGGTGGCTGAAGGCGGTGGCAAGCGGGCGTTGACGCGCAAGTTCCAAGACGTGTACTTGCCTACGCTGAAGGCCAACTTTGTTCTCTGGCCTGCCGTCCAGATCCTCAACTTCCGCGTCATTCCCATCCAGTTCCAAATTGTAAGTTCCCATGGTCGGTGTCCGGTGTTTTGTTGCGCCATGCTAACCAAACACTATATAGCCTTTTGTGTCCTCTGTCGGTATCGCCTGGACTGCTTATCTGTCATTGACCAACTCTTCGGAGGAAGAGTAAAGTAAAAAAAGGAACGACCTTTCATCTTTCGGCATATCGGGGATTGTGTGAAAGTGCCATTCTTTCATTCCATATTGTTTCCATTAGGCTCTGCTTTCGATCTTTTGTATGCTTACTGGGCGTTGTATATCGACGGTTGGGTAGGGGAATTGCTTGTTCTTGTCGCATGGGTGGAGTCTCGGTTATCTTCCATGCCGGCAATGTTGTTTGATGCGCGTTTAGGGGTGTTTTCGCTCACTAATAAACATGTGTTTCGATTGTTCTAAGAAGCAGATGAAGAGAAATACACAGTGCATGTTTTGTTTTTGTCCAGCAGTGCCGAGGGGTCGGGGAATTGGCTGTTTGGTCCACGGTGGATGACTTCTCCGGGGTCGGGGGGAGGATCACGGAACGGGACGGAGAGGATAGTTCCATCAGAGCCGAGATGGCTATAGCTGCCCATGGGGTGTAGACCCGGTAGAGTACGGAGTATACATCTAGGCTCTAGGCTCTTGAGTGTCAGTGACTACTACTGGGCCAGACAGGCCAGTCCAATCCCTATATGATCCGAAGCGGGATTGACTGATGTGTCTGGCAGTGACATCAGTCCCGCAACAGCCCGAGCAGCAGGCGAATCTCTCCAGCTCAGCTCACCGGCCGCCCCACCAATTCCCAAAACAATTACCCCGCCAGTCTGCCAAACCCGCTGTAACCAGACTCGGTCACCGTGAGATCTTTCTTCGACGAGTCTCCCTCGGTGCTCATAAAGTAAAAAGCCCATTCCAATTTTCCTTTCTCTCTCTCTCTCTTCTTCTTCCTTCCTTCTCCGAACCAATTCCCTTGGATTCATTAGTCACCATGTCTCTCTCCAACAAGCTCGCTATCACTGACGTCGACCTCAAGGACAAGCGTGTCTTGATCCGCGTAGGTTTACCCCTCACTTTCTCTGCTGCTGCTGCTGCTGCTGCTGCTTCTGCTGCAATTGAACTCCCCATGCTAACCCCTGGACTTACAGGTCGACTTCAACGTCCCCCTTGACGCCAGCAAGAACATCACCAACAACCAGCGTATCGTTGGTGCTCTCCCCACCATCAAGTACGCCGTTGAGAATGGCGCCAAGGCGGTCATCCTCATGTCCCACCTCGGCCGCCCCGACGGCAAGGTCAACCCCAAGTACAGCCTGAAGCCCGTCCAGGCCGAGCTCGAGAAGCTGCTGAGCAAGTCCGTCATCTTCACCGAGGACTGCGTCGGCAAGGAGGTCGAGGAGACCGTCAACAAGGCCAGCGGCGGCCAGATCATTCTCTTGGAGAACCTGCGTTTCCACGCCGAGGAGGAGGGCAGCTCCAAGGACGCCGAGGGCAAGAAGGTCAAGGCCGACAAGGAGGCGGTTGCCGAGTTCCGCAAGGGACTGACTGCCCTGGGTGACATCTACATCAGTACGTTTTGGTCTGGCTAATGCATTGTACGAAGCTCACCTAAATTTCTCTCCCAACCAGACGACGCTTTCGGCACTGCTCACCGTGCCCACTCCTCCATGGTCGGCGTCGACCTCCCCCAGAAGGCCTCGGGCTTTCTGGTGAAGAAGGAGCTGGACTACTTCGCCCAGGCGCTCGAGAGCCCCAAGCGGCCCTTCCTGGCCATCCTGGGCGGGGCCAAGGTCTCGGACAAGATCCAGCTGATCGACAACCTGCTGCCCAAGGTCAACAGCCTGATCATCACGGGCGCGATGGCGTTCACCTTCAAGAAGACGCTGGAGGGCGTGAAGATCGGCAACAGCCTGTTCGACGAGGCCGGCAGCAAGATCGTCGGCGAGGTCATGGAGAAGGCCAAGAAGCACAACGTCAAGGTCGTCCTGCCCGTCGACTACATCACCGCCGACAAGTTCGCCGAGGACGCCCAGACCGGCAAGGCCACCGACGCCGAGGGCATCCCCGACGGCTTCATGGGCCTGGACGTCGGTGAGAAGTCCGTCGCCCTGTACAAGGAGGTCATCGCCGAGGCCAAGACCATCCTCTGGAACGGGCCCTGCGGTGTCTTCGAGATGAAGCCCTTCGCCAAGGGCACCGAGGACACCCTCAACGCCGTCGTCGACGCCGCCCAGTCCGGCTCCATCGTCATCATCGGCGGCGGTGACACCGCCACCGTCGCCGCCAAGTACGGCGTCGAGGACAAGCTCAGCCACGTCTCCACCGGCGGCGGCGCCTCCCTCGAGCTCCTCGAGGGCAAGGACCTCCCCGGCGTCTCTGCTCTGTCCAGTAAGTAAAAGTTTTTTACCGATATATCTAATGTCTCACCGGAGGCGTAGGGCACGGACGTCCCGTGTAGGCGTGCCGCGGGGGGGTGGGGGTGTAGATGTGGGAGGGAGAGATTGTGTGCATATATGCGTGCGTTATGTTGTTCATCTGTCCCCTTGCGTGTCTGTCTGCATCTCGGGGAATTTCTCGTGCGGTCTTATGCTTTCAACGAATGTAATGTACAAGGATGATGATAATTTCAACTGTTTTTGACTGTACTTCTTTCTGATCCAAGGTTTCTGCTCAGTGACGGGGTCTAAGCTGTGAATACGGTAGGTGGGAGTGCCGGAGCTCGTGTGTAGACTAGAAAGTGTGTAGATTGGGAAGCGCCTTACCTTATCATCTAGATACCTATTTATGTGTAGTGTTCTAGTATTCTTGCAGTCCGTTTATAGGGTACTCTTGTAGTCCGTTTAGAGACCGCGTCTACCGTGCCAGAGTACATTGAGCAGACCCTCCCCGCTCGCAAGAAACATCCCACTCTACTCGAGCCAGTAAACCGACACGAGCACCTACACCCCCTCCAGCAACACCAGGGGCAGACGCCTACACCATCTGGCACCCTCCCATAGCCACTGCATTCCCCCTCCCCTACCAACCCAGCAACAAACCCCTCTACAACCCACAAACCCTTCCATCG
>KZ825701.1:0-21239 GCA_003184685.1 Aspergillus indologenus CBS 114.80
GGGGGGGGGGGGGGGAAACAGACCTGCATTAATCAACTTTCCACACCCCCCCCCAAAGCAGCATCACGGGGTACTCTTTTGCATCTTATTTCCCCTTGTAATTCTTCCCACCTGGAGAAGGATCCATTTCTTATTCTTGGGGTTTCCGACTGTTCTCGTCACTGTATAATCAATGCAGTGACATATCTACTTTTGTCTGGTTCTCCAGGAACAGAGTGTGGCTTTGACGGCGGATCTGATCTCAGTGATCCGGTGGATGTTGGAATCGGCCATTGTCGAAGTAATTTAGACAAGATGGACTCAGTCCGTCATCTGTAAGCAGATCCATAGCAATGCTTCTATACGAACCTGTCGCAATTGGAGATCGCTGGACGACGACGACGAGGATGAGGATGAGGATGATGATGATGCGGCGGATGCACTGATCACGTGAATAGGAACTGTCTTCTTTCCCATTTCGGTTACTCGTTTCTCCAACAATGTTAACTTACCTTCACTACAAGCCCAAGTTCATCCATATCTTGGTCTGAATATGCATCTTTGACCCACCGGATTGTTATCGTGCACGATGAACCACGCGCATTCGGTTGGCGTGTCTCTTATAGCAAGCTCAAGCTGAAGTCTACCTATTTCTTCATGGTCTCATCTTGGCATAAGCCGACATGGAGCGCATCTTAGAACCTATGCTAATGGGCTTGCCTAACCAGAACCATTTCCCGGTGTCTGATGACCGTTTACCGACATTTTCCAAGGCTCATTGAGGAAGTGGATCTTACTGAGTATGTGGCTGCATTTACTGCTTCATTTTGCAGCACACAATAAGCAGGAATTTCCGACAACAGCAGGGCACATTAAGGGACTATGGCGTCGACCCTGAGTCATCCCCTGGTCCCTTGACGTTTACAAGACAATGTACTACGGTGCTTCGGAACCATGTGGGTGGTCGCCACCAGCCTAAACTAGCCAGCCCTATCTGTGAACACGGAACAAGCTCACTAGCTCCTTATGCTTATTTCACTGAAACCCCTACATTTGCCTGATCGATGATACTATTGCGAACCTGACAGTACACAATTCGGGACATCCGAGGCTTGTTGGTTCCTGACCCTGATGCGACAATCCTTCCGCTGACTAATGGAAAGTTCTGCGGTCTAACCTCCACTGACAGCGAGAATCTTAGAGCATAGCCTATCTTTCCATGATGTTGATGCGTTCACACCAAGAGCCGATTGAGCCGGTGGTTTCAATCCCTGGATGTGACGCGTCACCTGGGGTTTCGGGATGCCGTAATGACCCAAACTGCCGTACTCAATTCCTCGTCTCGGTGTTTTGCTGTGGTTTTAATCACTCGCGCGCACTCGGCTTATCCGACTTGGCGTCTGGCCTGGAGTACTCCGTACTCCATAGTCTACAAGTTGCGAACTGCGGTTGCCGCATCGGTTATAGGAAGAAAGGATGTCCCTGAACATTACCTGTTCAGATAGACTACTGGTGGGCCTCGCGTCGTAATACTCAGGGCCTTCATACCACGAATGTCGGAGCGTCTTTTCTTTCTGTCCATCAAGGACAATGCTTGAGGACAAGACGGGTTGATGGAGACTGCGAGAGATGAGGACTATAAATGGAGCGATGCGCCTGCGTAGAAGATGCTTGGGATCTCTACTAATTCTCACTGGCTGGCCATATTCGCTCTTTCATTCATATAATCCCTTCTGACTAAAGTCCTTCATTGACTTCATTTTCTTATACTCTTCTGGTAAGATGAGATTCATCTCACTTGCCGTGACGGCAGCCTTGCTTGGCTTGACAGGCGCCTCGAATTCTTCAACAATCGGTCTACTGAAGGCCAATGGTGGTAAGTAGAGTGGCCATGTACTATGATGCTTGGAGCATGCTGAACAATGAATAGTTGCGTTGGGAGACTGGGAGGCTGCATATGAGAAGGCGTCTGCCTTCGTTGCAGGACTGAATACTGATCAGAAGCTGGCTTTGATCACCGGTAGCAGTGTTAGCTCGTCCAACGGTAACTTCAGTGCCCTAGAGTTCCTTGATGGGGATATGGGTCTTCAGAACTATTTCTATGTCTCTGCTTTCAGCTTGTCCTCAGCTCTGGCTATGACCTGGGACCGCGACGCCATCTATGCTCAAGCCAAAGCAGTTGGGTCGGAGTTCTACAACAAAGGCATTCAGGTGGTTGCTGGTCCTACTTCTCAGCCAATGGGCCGCACCCCTTGGGGTGGTCGCAATGTCGAGGGATTTGGCCCTGATCCCTATCTCAATGGCCTGGCTACTGGCCTGTCCACTAAGGGTTATGTCGACGCTGGTGTGATCCCCGGCGGCAAGGTGAGATTATTATTCATGGTCGTTATACTTTATGGGCTTGCTGACACGAAATGCGCCATCTAATAGCATTTTCTTCTTTACGAGCAAGAAACCAACCGGACTTCCAGTGGCGGCGGTGGTGGCGGCGGCGGCCCCGGTGGTGGAAGTGGAGGAGGAATGCCTTCTGGAGGAATGGGCTTTGGTGGTTCAAACTCTTCATCGCCTGGGCCTCAGCCTTCGGGTTCATTCAGTAGACGTGCTACTGTTTCGGATTCCGACTCGGCACCCTATTCCTCCAACGCAGACGACAAAACCTTGCACGAAACATACCTCTGGCCATTCTACGATGCAGTAAAGAATGGCCTCGGCGCCGTCATGTGCGCAATGACCAAAGTCAATGGCACTTACAGTTGCGAAAACTCGGATCTTTTGATGAAGACACTGAAGACCGAGCTTGGCTTCCCGGGTCTGGTCTGGCCCGACATGAATGGGCAAAACAGCGCCGAAGGATCAGCATTAGGCGGCGAGGACTATGGATCGAGCAGCATCTGGAGCACTTCTACAATGGAGACTCTTCTGTCGAATGGTACCCTCACCGAGGCCCGTCTGAACGACATGGCCATTAGAAACCTTATTGCCTATTACCATGTCAATCTGGACAATGGGCTTCAACCTGCGATGCAAGATCAGGATGCCTATGTGGACGTACGAGGCAATCATTCTAAGCTGATTCGCGAGAACGGAGCCAAGTCGATGGCGTTGTTGAAGAATGACGGCACCCTTCCCTTGAGAAAGCCCCGTGTGATGAGTGTTTTCGGAGCCCATGCTGGCCCGGTCATGGGAGGTCCGAACGCTGCCATGAACGTTGAAGGGTCTGGCCCTACCTACCAAGGCCATTTGGCTACCGGCACAGGCTCTGGACAGGCATCTGTTCCTTACGTGATCACCCCTTACGTTGCCCTGACAATTAGAGCTGCGCAAGATGCGACCATGATGCGATGGATTATGAACGATACTTATAGCTCCAGTGGAGGTTCCACGCTGATTCAAGAAGGAACTGACAGTACCGCCGTGGCACCCTCCTATGCCAACTATGCTACTAACTCGGATGTCTGCCTTGTTTTCATCAATGCTCTGTCGGGTGAGGGTGCTGACCGCACTGAGCTGTATAACGAGGATCAAGACACCATGGTGAACACGGTTGCAGACAACTGCAACAATACCGTGGTCGTGGTCAACACTGTTGGGCCCCGACTGCTGGACCAGTGGATTGAGCACGACAACGTAACGGCAGTTCTCTACGGATCGATTCTGGGCCAGGAGTCGGGCAACGCAATTGTGGACCTTCTCTATGGTGATGTGAACCCTTCCGGCCGTCTTATCCACACTATCGCCAAGAACGAGACTGATTACAACGTGGAACTCTGCTACACTGCTCAATGCAACTTTACTGAGGGTGAGTCGCCATTGGTCTTCGGGTATCGGTGCTATTTGGACTATCAACGCTGACTGCATCCACAGGAGTCTACATTGACTACCGCTACTTCGACGCCAAGAACGTTACTCCCCGGTACCCATTCGGTCATGGTCTTTCCTACACCACTTTCAAGTACTCGGATCTCGCCATCAAGACCCCATCTACCACGAACAAAGCTCCTCGGGGTAATAATACCGTCGGTGGAAACAGCGAACTATGGGATGTTGTGGGGACCGTCTCTGCGCGCATCACCAATAATGGCATGCTCGCAGGTGCGGAGGTTCCCCAGCTCTACCTTGGCTTCCCAGATGCCGCAGATCAACCTGTTCGTCAACTTCGTGGGTTTGAGCGTGTCGAATTACGAGCGGGACAGGAAGCTATTGTTACGTTCAACCTGCGTCGCCGCGACATTTCATACTGGGATGTGGCTGCCCAGCAATGGCTTGTTGCTTCTGGGAAATACCATGTCTACGTTGGAGCAAGCTCTCGCGATTTGAGATTGACGGGAGCATTCTCTTTGAGAGCGAAGGCTTAGTATGACTTGCCATTGAATTAGCTTGTGCCCAACATCCTGTGATTATAGAATGCTTACCGCAGATCTACATCTCCCAGAGGGTTACTTAGACCTATTCTTGTTCTTTAGATGATTCAATAAGCTGCTACGATCTTGAGCCAATTCACCTACAACCCTGATATTCAATCTGATCATGTAGTTAATCAAGAACTTGCAACGACTCCATGCCCTAAGTTCAGCCTTGTGAATACAGTAGAATCATTCCCATGGCTATTGTCCTATTCACAAGCACCAAGTCTGGATAGATTTTCTTCACCCATTGAGCTTCCATCGCAATCGCCAATCTGTTCTCAAAACCGTCCGGTCTTCTCCTCTTCTCCCTTTCTTCCATCTTCCAAAAGTCCCATCTACCAAGCTTCATTCCTTCTATCTTTCCTTCTTCCATCTTCATCATCCTCTCTTCTCTCTATTATACTCATGACCACATACCAAATTATGCAGCACCAAATATCATCCAAAGAGGGAATCCTGATCTAGAAGCCCTCCTCATGTCCGATCTGCTTCTCTGTTCAGTGGTTAGCACCCACGAACAAGCCCAACAGGCCTGCAGTAGTCACATAGACTGGAAGGGCTACAACCATGGCATTCACCAGCCATAAACCGGCGTCTAGTCCTCAAGCATCAAGCTTGTCCCAGTGAGTGCCGTTCGAGTCTTTCTTACTGAATCGTTGTTAACTCCCCTCGCAGGAAAGGAAGCTTGTATCGATGCAGTAGTGCGGCCGCGGATAACGACCCACAGTCATGGCGAATACAAGCCATCGAGCACTGAATTCAGACTTGATATCTGACGAAGCTCGTCAACTTTTCGCACAGGCCAACGGTATACCTGTTCGCGTCGAAGTTTCAAAGACTGCAACAGAGACTTCGCAACGCTCCAGGACCGCTTGCAACAGAGGGACGCCAGCCAATACCTCACGTCCTGTACAAACACGTCACATTCCAGAAATACGATGTCTTCCTCGCAGAACTTGACCGGCTCCGTCGAGCCGTTCGAGGCTACAGCGTACTGCCTGCGGAACAGCCGCATGATTGGGGGGAATGTACAGTGTCGCTTCCACATCTCCCAGATTCTTTGCTTGCGATATTGTCCTTGACATACTTCCCCGAAATATCCACGACTCCATTTCGGAGCCAGAGCAGCCCGATGAAGTTGTTGACTCTGTGCGTGGTTGCAGGTTCGAAAACCGAACGGAGCGGCCTTCAGCCTGGGCAGTTTTTGTGTCCGTATTGAGCTGTATGGAAAATTTCTATACGGGCTTCTGCCGTCTTTCAGGCGGACCAAAAGTCAAAGTCCGAGGCATAGCAATAGAGTGGTTATTCCTACTATCTCGGAAGCACTCTGCAGAGTCGGAGGTATTATGAACGAACTAAGAACTATCCGATGGAACTTATCAAGCGCAATGCCGACCCCTTCCATCGGTACTTGTCCGAATAGAATGACGGTTGCAGCTGCGTGATATGGCATCTCATCGTACTCTCTTTGCGTGAGAGTGCCGCAAACTTCAAACACCATGAGACGGCGGCCTTCGTTGCCACCACCTCGCCTACCATATCAACCCTCTGGGAACTATAGATAGCTTTCGCTGGCACACGCGGGAAGGATTGAGATAGAATCCGGACTCGTACATGGCGTGGGCAGGTCCTGGATCTCCTTGCGTTACTCCCATTAACCGAACACGAGACTCCCACTGCCGCGTTCCTGGCGATGCAGAACAACCGATTTCTGTGTCCTGCTTTCTCTGATCGAACCCTAATGAATCCGAAAACCCTAATGATTCTGATCAGAATCATCTCGTTGGGGGTTTTCAGTGCTACTGGCATGAGAGTATGACTGTCACCTGTGTTCTCGAAGAAGATGACAACCATTTTCACTATTTTCATGGGACTGTTATACTTCGGGGTGACAGTAATGAAATTGATGATGTTGAGGAAGTCTCCAACTCCAGGATGTACCGGGACGGAAACATGCTGGCTCACAGGGTTACTGACAAGGCGGACAGTACAGGATGGCGCCGAAGTTGATCGGCCTGATCGACCACGGCCTGCGCGCCCTAGATACACTGTTCGACAAAAAGCTGCTAGGCAGCAGAAAAAATACCACTGCCCCGTTGCGTGTTGCGGTGCTGCAAACATTTGTGTTCCTGAGAATGCCTATAAGCAGAAGTTATGCCACCGGGGGTCCCCCAAAGCAGTTTTTGGAAGAACGTCTAATCTAGCATTGGACCGTGATGCTCAGCTTTGCGTGCCTTGGGAGACTGCCACAGGAGAACAATGTCACGTCCTGAGATCCGTCTTCCGACTACGTGACCCAGCGTCGACCCTCAGCTTATCCGCTGCTTTCGTTCTCGGCGGCAAGTACTTGCCCGACAGTGGCAGGAGAAAGAAACCTCTAACTATGCCTGCTTTCCCTGGGGAAGAAATATACCTCATCTCCGCATTGAAAGATTCTGGATTTATTGTCGTCGTGCTGTGGCTGCTATGGATCGAAATCAGCGCAGTGATCTCCGCCTTTATTATAGTGCACTCTTGAGCAAAAGCTCTGGTAGAGTGCACAGTACTCCGCCCCTGTTTATGGACCAAGTATTGATAATATTGTTGCTGCCTGAAGAAGATCAGTGTTCTGCGCGTCTGCGTTGAAGACCACAAATATCGCAGTGTCCGAGTGGATGATTCGATCCAACTCACTGGCCAGGGAGGCCTACCGTTTTTGACAAAGACAAAATCAACAAGCCCGATGATGGCAAGAGACCCGGTCGTATCAATAATCCACCCATCAACACTTACGGCACCTTCTACGTGGGACAGTTGTCCACAGGACACCAGTTACATGGCATAGAACACCGCGTCGCCGCCGGTTCACAGGTCACACATGGGGCTCACTATTGGCCCTGCAGGTTCCGGGACATGAACAAATGCCTACAGGCACTGAAGATCAAGATCGCGGAACTACGTGGGAAACCGACGGTGACAAAAGAGATCCTCGAGTCTGCAGACAAAGCTGTTGTTGCAACAAAGACTATCTTGGCCAAACTTGAGGTCGAAGGTGAAACAGGCGCATGGCATGCGAACCTTGCGGGTATTCTACGCCATATCCATCCGATTTCAATCGATATCGGAAAATCCGGTGCCATCTGCACCATGATTATATTTGCCGTCAACATTATTATCAGACTCATATTCCTACCTACTCTATTCGCTATTCTCTTCCTCGATGCTACGATGGCATCCTTTGGTGGGGAACAAAAATTGCCACTCGTCGAGCGGCTAGCATTTAGAGAGAATGACTCAAGCACAACCCACTTGTGGTATTTGGGCATGGAAGTTTTTGGAAAGACTTCTGGACTTAGATTGTCCCTAGAAGGTCGATAATATTCAAGCAAACGCAAGAAGCGTTGATTAGAATACCGACCAGAGACGGAAGAAGGTGGCAGTAGAAAGTTACTGCAAAACAGGCATGAATGAAGAAAGATGATCGTGGCTCTCATATTATCCAATCAGTTGCATTGAATCTGGGGCTCAACGAGACAATTACCCATATCATCAACGTCCAAGAACCCGGAAGAGTGGCTCAAGAAGTTGGACACCATAGTTCCGAAGACTCTTCAGGATTCTAGCATGGTGCAGACATTCCTAAAGCTTTGGAATCATGTCAGACGACATGAATCCGATAGGTGGATTGGTGTCTTCATCTGCTGTTTCAAGTTTCTGGATATCATCAGCGCCTGTCTATGCCGGGAATACAATATCATGTCTCTTCTATTCCACGGCAGCTTATCTGAGAAGGAACGAGCCCCCAGACGTGTGGAGTTCATGACTCTTTTGGTTACGCTAATGCTAATGTCCAGTATCACAACATATCAGCACCGGAGATTTCAATTCCAGGATATAGTGGTGAGGGACATACCGGCTCGCCAAATAAGAATGAATCAGCAGTTCTTGACCCAAGTACTTCTGATCTCACATAGGAGCAAGCAGTGCGCATCTAGCCCTCTATGGGCATACCTGTCCATCTCTGGCTAGACGGCGATCGATTCAGATTTCCATTCCCCTTGTTCGAAAACTTGAAGCCAAAGCAAAGAAATTTGGTTGAAGTCTTTGTCAAGCTCTGGACTCTAGGTCAAGAAGGACATCTTGTTCTCGAGCAACGTGAGATAAGAGTCTATCTGCGCTTGATTCCTGCCTTGCCATATCGCGACCTATGCATCTATTCGTAACAACCAAGCAAATCTCTACCAAAGATGCAATGGAAGCTGTCTATGAGGCTCTATTTGTTAATTCTTTGCCAACCCGAATGCGCGCAACGACATCGCGTATGGCGCTACTACAATGATGAGACACCGCCCCCTAGGACCACACGAGCGTCCCACAACATGGCTACCCAAAGACAAAGCAGACGGGATTTTAAGACAGCGAGACGAATCCGCACAGCAGATTGACTTGAAGACTGAGACAACCGCGGCGACCACCGCACCAAACACTGCGTCTACTGCACCGCCGGTTACCACCGCACCGGAAACATCAGCGTCTACCAATCTTGTAGCACCGACTACATCTGCATTTCCTATCCTTTCGAGTACACCTATAGCTCGTGCAAAGCGTCCTACTTGGAAGGTACTAGTCACCACTCCGTCGCGCGAACCCTGGTGTCTCGGTCGAAAAACGTTAATCGAATCTTTTGCTCCCTATTATGGGATTATATGTGGCTACCGGATGGGTCTCATACGCTTTCAGATATCTTTTTCCGAACTTGCTCCGATGTTGAGACTATGTTTTATGAGGCCGGCATGATCCCCAGCCCCCTGCTCGAACAGCTTTTGTATTCGCTGAAAGCCCCAACCGTTTCTGCCTTGAAAAGTCTCCTGATGAAGCCTACGCGTCAGCTATAGGGCGTCTATGGTGTTCTACTTGAAAAAAATGACCCCTGCCAAACGCGATTTCGCAGCTTGGCTCCACGACAAGACGAAGTATTAAGTCCTCTATTCTCACAGTTTTCAAATCCTTACTCTCCCCACCGCATCCCAACTCAATTTTCCTGTATCCGAAAACTCTTCTCTCCGTTTCCAAATCCTCACTCTCCCCGGGCCTTCCCAACATTTTTCCTGTACCCATGAAGAAACACGTCTGTACGAACAAGAAGAAGCTTGCCTTGAAGCCGCATCGCCGAGAGGAAAGACGTCAAATCAAGAAACATGGTATTTTCCTGAGCATGGAAAGGCGCGAACTCAATAATTCGCTATCTTTCCACGGTCTCCCAAAACTCTGCCCACAAACACGATCTGACCCTGGATCTGATTACGAATCTGTCTTCAATTTCCACTCACGGCCAAATAGTCCAGTTCCCGACAAATCCGCTCACAATTCTCCTGACCGCGAAGAACTACTGAAGAAGCGCACCCTCGACTTTCATTCCGACTCAGAGCAGAAAATTGAAACTCCTAAACCGAAGACACGCATCGAACGCATCGAGACCCCGAAAAAGCGCGTCGTCCCTACTACCCTTAAAACACCGACTACTCCAAAGACACCACACACAACCCTCGTTTTTATATCGATTCTGACAATGATATATCCAGGGGTGTGAAGCTTGACTTCATGCTATGAGCATCAAGTCAAACTGCCTAGCAAGTGCCTAGCAAAACATGGATACATTCCCTTACACCACATAGACTCTAATTAGAAGGGACCATATGATATGAACTTTTCTTCTTTCTGCAAATGGCCTGGTTTGACGAATTCAAGGATATGAACTACAGCGACTCTTTGATGGCCCAGATGATTGAGGTATCGAACCACTGTCGCCCTTGATGCGGTGTCGTTCGGAGCAAATCCTCGACATATATGCCATATTGATGGATGACTAGGATAATACATACGACGAGCAATTTGAGCTCTCCTCCATCTCGAGTCGAAGATGCTTTTACCCAGGGGCCGTAAGATTGCCATCAGTGGTCCAGTGATGAAGTGTCTAGAACCCAACTGACAAATTGATCATCATCCGAGTACTCTTGATGTTGATTGAGGCGTTTCTTGCAAATGGTTGTGGTGCTTTTGCAATCCCTACGGAGTTATACCTGCACGGATACCATGGACTCAGCGAGTCTCATGCGATTATCTCCACAGTTCCGCCTGCCTCGGCATCTGGTCTTGCTTCTTATAGCTTTGCCAATGAACAGTGCAGGTAGGGGTCTGCAGGATGCATAGGAGTTCATGCTCTCGAAGACGAGGTTTCCATGCAAAGCTGCAGCAATGCACTGCTCCTACATACCCCAGGCACAATCATGACTGCAAGAAAATGATTGCACAAAGCGCACATCTTGGCCAATGTCTATAAAAAAAACTGACAGCGATGTACAGATGAACTACTGAACCCTAGCCAGGGGAAAGCTGGCAGTTTGACAGGAGCACAGCTTGACCAAGTTCGAAAGCTATCCGCTTACTGATTCGGTGACGCCGACAGTACACTCTAAGCTGGCGCGTAAGCAAGAGGTTTTGGATTCTGATACCCCCCAAGGATGGAGGTGAGACGGGGGGATGGATGGACTGGGAGCTAAAGCTCCAATCGCGCAATACATAAATGAATATTCATGTCGTTTCGGATTCGTGTCGACCTACGATCATACAATCCTCATAAAGCGGGCGGGGAAGTATTGTTTTCTTGTTTCGGAGGTTTTCAAAGCCTCCCAGGTTTCGGCAGGAACGGTCGACGCCCCTCTGATTAGCACGCGAGAAGCCTTGTGGTACTGTGGCGGCAAGAGGAGAGGAGGGCGTCATGCCTTCCTTAACGGGATAATCCCTTCCTCCCTCTCTCCTCACCTTCTTCCTTTCTCTTCTTTACACAGTCATAGCGAGAGCCTGAATAGCCTCAATATCACGCAGTTCTTTCATCATGGAACGCCTCTCCCCTTGCGCACCGCCCTCGCCAGCTCACTCTGCGCCTTATCCTCCGCATACCGCTGATAAATGGGCCGATACCAGTCCCGCTCACTCAGCGTCTCCCGGACACTCCTCCGCCCTTCCACCGCCGCGACCCAGCGCCGCCACCGCGCCCACACCCCTTCCTCCTCCGCACTACCCGCCTCCCCGGGCGCCGGAACCCCCAACCCGCCCTTAAACTCCTCAAACACCCACAACCGCACCGCCCACGGCGCCAGCACGACATCCACGAGACTCAGCGCCTCGCCCAGGAAATACGGGCCCTGCGGGTGCAGCTCCCGCGCGAACTCCTGCAGCGTGGCCCGGAATTCCTCTCTCAGGGAGTGGAGCTCATCCCCTCCTCCGGTCGTCTTCGTGTCCGGGGCCGACGAGGCGGGGGTAGGCTGGTGCTGCAGGAAGCGGTGGAAGGCGGGGATGATCCGGGAGGTGACGTAGTCGATCCAGATGCGGGCGCGGGCGCGCAGGTACGCGTCCTTCGGGAGGAGGGCGGGCGTGTGCGTCGGGTAGGCGTCTTCGAGGTATTCGAGGATCACCGTGGATTCGTACAGGGGGCGCGCAGATCCGGACTCGTCTGGGGAGGTGATGGTCGGGACGAGGCCGCGCGGGTTCAGGGCCAGGAAGGACGGCGCCTTGTGGTAGGGGTTCACTTCGATGTATTGGTAGGGGATCTGCTTCTCTTCGAGGGCGAGCCAGACGCGTTGCACTGGGTTGGGTTAGTTTGGGTTGTGGACTTGGAGAGTGGGTGAATACCGAAGCTGGAGGCGTTAGTAGACTGGATGTAACTTGTACACTATAGATAGTGTGCTGCGGGGAGACTCACGGACAGAACCACCCCGCATAGAACTTCAAGGGCTGTTCGGCTTGGTGGGAGGCGACCAGCGCTTTGGCGGGGCCGGTGGCCTCGGGGTGGATATCGGCATCGGGCACAGGCATGTTGATAGCAAGATAATCTCAATTCAATTGGGGGATTGAGTGTGATGGTTGTGAAAATCAGAAAAAGGTCAAGGAGGAGAGGAGGGGGATAAATAAGGACGACAATCGATGGTGTCATCAGATACGATTATTAATCCAGGACTATAGCTCAACAGCTACATACAAGATAGTTCTTGTCAAGTCCAACCACCTCAACCACCTCATCCACCTCAACCACCTCATTCATCCATACTTCTTCAGCAACTTCTCCATAATCGACACAGCCCCCGACCGATACCCCGCCCCAAAGATCGCATGATGATTCAGATGATGGTACCTGTAGCACGTCAGCCCTCTCCAACCTTCTCCATCAAGACATAGGCACAAAGCGTACAACTCATACAGCCTCACGCGATCCTCATACTCCTCGACCGGCGCCGTCCTCGGCACCAACCGATGGTATTCCTCAAAGAACGCGCTTCCAAACCCCCCAAACATCCGCATAATTCCCAGCTCGAACTCGCTGTGCGCATAGCACGCCGAGGGATCATAGACCACATCCCCGACCTTGGCCCCCTCACCCGCTGGATCACCTCCACCGCCACCCACAATCCGCCCCCGCCCCGCATTCCCACTCCACAGATCCCCATGCACCACCACCGGCACGATCCCCTCCCCCTTGCCAGCAGCATCGCACCCCAAATGCCCCCTCCCCAACAGCCGGGGCACGACCGTCCCAGCCGTCCGCTCCACCAACGCCCGCAACGCGCCGTCGCGGCCATTCCGCCGCTCCGAGCGCGCAAGGACCGCGCGCAGCCGCTCATCCGCGTAGAACTGCGCCCAGTCCTCGCTGAACCGATTGGGCTGCGGCGTGTCCCCGCAGAACGTCGGCACGGGGAAGCCGAACCGTCGCCGCCCGGTTGCCGGGTCCGGTGGGGCGGGCGTGGAGTGGAGTTGGGCGAGTCGGTGCGCGAGGGACGACGGAGAAGAGTCACTCGCGCGCCGGCCGCTGCCGCCGAGTTCGAGGTATTCGGTTAGGAGGTAGTAGCTTTTCTTCTTGGGGGAGCTGGGTGGGTCGTCGTCGTCGTCGTCGTCGTCGTCATCGTCCAGGCTCCCCCATGCTAGCGCCCGTGGACAGAAGCCCGGCACGCTGGACGCGATGGCGTTCAGGGACTCGTACTCCCCCCGGAACATCGCCGCGGCCGAGGCGCCGTCGGCCGAGGTCTTGACGAAGTACCGCCGTTCTTCGTCGCGGCCGTCGGGGCCGGGGACCGTGGCGCGGATGGCGCCGGTGCTGGTGAAGCCCGAGCCGAGGCCGGAGGTGGAGAGGCTGGCTTTGGATGGGTCCGTGATGGAGAGAGCCCGGAGGATTGAGGCGGGTACGGGGGCCATGGTGAAGATGTGGATTTGCTTGGAGAGGGTGCGTGAAAGTGAGGAGAGAATCGAGTGAGGGGAACAGAGCAGATAGATTGGGTGATGGAGCAGGAATGACGTCGTTGGTTGCATCTTATCGCGATAAGATAAGGGATCGGTCGTGTCTCACTGCCGACGGAGTACGGAGTACAGTACACAGGATGAATTGCGTTCAATATCACACAACCAGCCCCAAGGATAGCAGCACGGCACCAACTGTAGTGCGAGTATAATTGTAGCTACAGATCTACATAATCAGCACTTCCTGATCTTTATACATCAAGGTCCCGTCCAACGCCGCCTACCGCAACCGCAGCATCCCGCTTTCCAACAGAATCATCGCTATGCATGCGTCAAGGAATTCAGCATATCCCGGGCCGTTTTGGTCCTCTCGCGCACATCCAAGTCAGGATCATCATCCAGACTGGCCAGCCGGTCCATCACGCCCATCGTCCGCATCCGGATCGCCCGATCTCGACATCCTTCCCGGTCACTCGAGTCATCCTGGTACACCAGGTTGATCACCACCCACACACAGTTGATCCGTACATCGCGTTGGCTGTGGTTGAAGTATGTCATCAGATATTTCAACAGATCCCGGTGCATCTGAAGCAGTTGTCGGTGTCGCGGTAGGCCGGCCGCCAGATGTATGATCACGTACGTCACCGACACCAATATCTCCGTCGGGACGGACATCGTCCGCGAGGTCGGCACATCTCGTCGAGGCGGGAGGGAGATGGAACGCGGCCGCAGCTTGTCTGCCAGCGCATCCAGAAGCAAGTCCTGCCCAATCTCCTTGAACAAATGGTCGATCATCTCAAATGCACCAGGCCCGCAGATGACGTTGCGCAGTAGGTCGAAGGTTTGTTCCTGTACCGCAATATCATCCTGTCGAGCCCGCGTCGTCTGGTCCAGGTCGCCTTGCAAAGTCAACTTGCGTCGTCGGGTGGCATCAGGAAGGAACATGTCGAGACTGATTTTGTGCGAGGGCACCGTATCCGCCATTTTCATATCCTCGTCCCCACCGCTCTCCACCGGGTTCAACAGGTCTACCTGCTCTCCAGCCGAGTTGGCTCGACTCATGCCCGCGCTGGTGCTGCTATCCACCTCTTCGTCCATTCCGCGTTTGGCTAAGGCAGTGGTAGGATCCTGGGTGATGATCTGTTTGATCCATTCCGGGCCCAGTCCTTCTATAATCTTTATCTTTACGTCATTCGTGGAGTTATATGCAACATGCTTCAGCGCCCACAACGATTCTATGCGCAGCTTGGTGCTCTGGGAATGAGCATGTTCACACAGAATGGGAAGAACATCTGCCGAGATGATTGCCTATGCACCGGTCAAAATTAGTACACGAGAAAACCCGGATGACCGGTTGACTGACCTCTTTCATTGGACTGAAGTCCAAGGCCAGGTTACAAATGACCTGCGTCGCTGCAATCTGGACCTCGATGTCGGGGTGTTTGATCAAGACAAACAAGGGCGTCGCGACGCCCGCATCAATCAGACTCGTGCGGAGGACACTCACCGAACGAGTGAGCATGCGTGCCGCCCCGCAAGCTGCCAACAGGGTGGGTGTGGGGTTGCCATCGGCCACAGTGTTCTTCGGGGTCGACGCGTCTTCGGAAAATTCATCTGAGCACGGCTTGAGAGAATCAATAATGTATGGCACCACCCCGTTCTCACAGACGGCTTTGCGATATTCGTCCTTGAAGGGAACCAGAGCCGCCAAGGCTTTCAGAATGTTCTCCCGATACCGCATGACATGGCAGTGAATCGGTGAAAAGCCCGGAGGACCGAGCTGGCATTCTGGGGAGGTAGTGTCAGGGCCCAGCAGGCCCTCTTCCCCGTCCGCATGCCACATGGGGCGGACGGTGTCTTGAACTGGGTTGTAGGTCTCTTTCAACAGCTGCGACAACCTCTTGATAGCGCCTCCCTCATAAGCATGTCTCTGCAGTTCGTGATCATCAATCACTAATAACGCCAGCACGAACGGGGCTTCTTCTCTGAGACGCTCGGATGAAGGGATCAGTCCCCCATATTGCACCCCGTCATCGGCGGTCACTTCATAATCTTTATCCAGCATGCGAATCAAGATAGGAATCATCAGGTAGCATAGCATAGATATGCGATGCTTCTTTGTAAGCCCAAGACGGAACAGAACTGTGGCAAGACGTGCCGCCATCAACCGGACCATCCCGCTCTCGCTACGGACAATGTACAAAAGCCATGGCACGACCGCATTCTCTTCGTCCTCCGCAGAAGGCATTTCAAAGCTAGGGAGCGGCGTCGGAAACGAGTGGCTTTGTCGGCGATGTGTAGTACCCTGGTGGCCAAGTGGAGGGAAATTGGAGGTGCTAGGAGAGGCCTTGTTCTGCGCCAACGGCACCGATGGCAGTAGATACTCCAACGGGCTAGCACCTGCATGCCGTGGTACAGCCGAGCCCGACAGGTAGGTAGCACCCCATGGTCCTCGCTTGATATCCCACGGAGCGAATTCGGCCAACTGCTTAGGGAACACAGTCACGATGCCCGGCGAAGAAAGAAAATGCTCCGCGCGCCACTTAGAATGCTCCACGATGACGGTAACAGCGCGGAGGATAGGCGCCAATTTCGCGCCTGGGGGTGCTGGGGGCGGTAGGGACCCCAGAGCTCCAGGCTCTTGAACATGCTCCTCGGCACCAGGATAGACAAATCCCTGCGCGACCACGAACGAGGCGACTTTCACCGCCAAGGCATCCAATACTCCGCACTCAGCCAAGACCGCCTTATGAGATTCCTCCGTACACAACTTCCCGATGAGGGATGCGGCGAGCTCAATTGCTGCTTGGTCGTGGTAGTTGCCGTAGTCCCGACCTAAAATGCGAGCGAAGCAGCCAATATACTCGCTGGAAAAGATGAGATCGGCCAAACGGGTATCTTTGAAAGATCGTTGCTGACTTTGTAGCGGTAATCGGTCGGCGACGTTATTCAATGTTCGAAGTATCGGAAGGATATAGAATGTCGGGCAGTCAGATTTGGACAGTATGGATAGGAGGGTTGAGAGTATGCCGCTGGCAAGGATAGGGGACAGAAAAGAGGCACCGCCTGTTTCGAAACCAAATCAGTCACTGCCTGCAACACTCTGAGAATACCAGTACCTTGTGCTAAACTACCCATGATGACGATCGCTTGTAAGCATGTCTCATCTTCCTCGGACTGAGGACAACGAAGCTTCGCGGCTCCGTTGACTTCTGGTGTAACAATATCCTTGCCATGGCGGGCTGCGAGAATATTGGCTAGTACGGGGATGATCCCCCACCGCACCCAGGCCTCTTTCCGCTGGTTATGGCCTATCGTCTCATTCTTTAAGCTTCGCAAAGCCGCCGCCTGTGCTGATAGGGAGTCCGCTGTCTGAAGTTGAAGCAGCAGCGGAGGCGCTGAAGCACGGGTCATGGTCCGAAGTCGCCGCCTCCCGCGGGAGGGCCGTGGGATCGATTACGTCGAGGAACAGGAGGAGCGCTGATTGCGCCGAGAAACAATAGGGGAGAGACACACAGGTATAGGAATAACCAGACACTTTTCAATTCAATTTGATGTGATCTTCCCCTAGCAATGGAAAAATAGTTTTGGGGATCAGCTAGTTGGCAGCGATGGTTGAATGGCAATGGAATAATGGATGGAGGATGAAATGATTGATAACTGGTTCAAGGTCACGGCGGCGAAGACCCTCGGCGACTGGGGAGGGGTCCAGAAGAGCGACTCGTGAAGCACCACCAACCCAGCAAAGCAAGGTCCGATAAGCAGATGTTTTGAAGACAGGTAGGAAATGGGCCTCACAAGGAACCCAGAAATCGATCTCACAGCGACCAGCTCCGAATGATTGAGTGGTTGATGCAGCTGTCGATAGCTCGCTGTCCGTTGCCGGCCGCTGACCGCTTTCGGCGTCTTATCAGGTGATGTCACCTGATAGGCATCTGACTGTACAGTCCTGTCCAGTCGGGTACATTGATGACTCAGCCTAGTATTATGTACAGCACAGTCATGTGATTCAGCCCTATCGTCGATTATCAGTATGGGTCTCCCTCTCAATTCTGGTGTCGCAATATCATGGTACGAGACACTGAGGCTTGTGTAGCAACGGAGCCAATGGTATACAGCCATTGCTCAACCACAAATTGAGTTTGAGCTCGGTGTTCCCACGAGGTCGAGGTCGGTCAACCCGAAAGAAGGAGCAAGAAATGTGTAACCCCAAAAGTTGAACCCTGGAGGGTTGGGGTTGGAGACCATCTCGGAGTTAATGTGTGAACCCAGACCGCTCGCTCGTATGGGCAAAAGCAAAGATCCGAAGCGCATGATCATCAATTGACAGCTGACTAGGGCTATAATGGGGAGACCATGGGAAAGAGTGTCTTTTCCTAGTCCCGATACTGAAGAAGGATACATCCACAGACCCTGTCAAAGGGCAAAGGGTCGGATCCTTGACTAGACTAACTACTCTTCATTATCTCCAATCCCCATCAATCCATTAGCCGCACTGCGCGCTCCGTACGGGGCGGTTGTATCGATGGTGGCTTCTCTGTAATACGCTAACGGACGGTGGTGCGGATAAACCCGTATCACTGGTACTTTCGTATTCACTAACGAGTTCTAATTGGTGGCTTGGACCCCCTGACTGGAGGGAGATAGGAATTCCTCTCCACATGAAGGTAGTATGGTATTGGTAATTACCCGTAAGATGCTGTGATAAAGCCGCATGACAACTCAAAAAATAAAAAACTTGGCATTGTACTAGTACGGTACTAGTACGTAGCGTACGGACTACTTCCCCCTCTTTGTTCGAGTTCCCTGATCAGCGTCATTGTTTTATTTTTCGCTTCTCCTCTTCCGCTTTCCTCCTCCTTTTCTCCTCTTCTCACTCACCTCCACTTTTCTTCTACCCTTATCTTACTCGGTATATTTGTTGTGTACGGCTTCTTCCTCTTTTGCTCCCAAAAGAGTCGAAGGTCCCCTCCCCCTATCTCTCCCCCACAGATCACAATGTGTCTGTGCACGCCGCCCTTGCCTCTCGCCGCAGCACAAGGTTTCGCAGCGTCTGCCAGCTTCGTTGCACGTCGTCTAGTCGTGCGCCCACGTGGTGGTCTCGTTGGGCGGAGATGCTAGTTTCATCGCCTTCACCTTCCGCCGCCTTGCGTCCATCTCCCGCCTCTCCTCATACACACCATCCTCCTCATCCCTCTCATCTTCCTCATCCTCCTCATCCTCCTCCATCTGCTCCTCATTCTTCGCATTCCCAACCTTCCATCCCTTTCTCCTCCTCTACGGTTTCCTCCTCTCCCCGTCCACGTTCTCGTCGCCCTTCGATCACGACGACCTCCATTCCTTCACATGACCAGTATGAGCCCTCCGGGCCTGTTCCTGCCGCCTCGTCCAGTCATCGTTTCGATCTCCATTCTTCCCGCGCCGCCATCGAAGAGCTGCGCTCGGCTCTAAAGCGGCACACCGTTGGTCATTTCCCTTCGGGGCCCTCAGGGGATCTGCCTCGCGGTCGGATGTCCGCCAGGCTGACCTCCTCTGGGGGCGGAAGTAGCATCACGTCTGACGCCGCCATTCCCGCCTCCCACCATCACAGTCACCATCACCCTCACCCTCACCCTCACCCTACTGCTCCTTCGCAAACGTCTGTTCCTGCAGCCGCCGCCGCTTCTTCCGCCCCTGCCCCCGTCTCCCAATCAACCGCTACGCCTCCCATGCCGGCTCCCAGCAGCGTTGGTTCAGGGTCCAATAAGCGTAATAGCCCCAATGGCCCGACCAACGATGGGACGCGGCCCGGTGCGATGGGGCATGCAGACCTGGAGGGCTCCCAGAGTAAACGGTTGCGCCCGGAGAAGCCCTCTGTGAAGCTGCTTCCGGCCCAGTACGAGCTGGCCGATGCTCGAGATCTAGTGGTGTTGATCTCCAGCATGCTGATGGAACTGATCCGATTCAACGATAAGATCCCCCTTCATCAAGGTCGGCTGACCCGCTTTCACTCTCGCACCCCACCCCGCATCTCCGTTCATGACTACCTGCAACGACTCACGACCCACGCCACGCTCTCGCCCCCGATCCTGCTCAGCATGGTATACTATATCGATCGGCTCTGTGCCATGTATCCCGCCTTCACGGTTTCCAGTCTGACAATCCATCGATTCTTGATTACCAGCGCTACGGTGGCCAGCAAGGGGTTGAGCGACAGTTTCTGGACCAACAAGACCTACGCACGAGTGGGAGGTATCAGCATGACCGAGTTGGCATTGCTGGAGCTGGAATTTCTCTTCCGCGTCGAATGGCGCATTGTTCCCGAGCCGGAAGTGCTCGTGGACTATTACCAGAGCCTGGTAGAGCGCTGCGATGGGTATGCAATTCAACGAGATAGCTGAATTGTGCATGTCCCGGGTATTTTTATCTTTCAACCACTTTCCTCTTATATGGCTTGCCTTGAATTTGAGTCTCGGAGAGCAGCCCGCACAGGGGTGTAACCGCGGACGTTTCATCAGTGTCTGTACTAGTACATACATACACATACATGGGGCTTGGAGTTGATACTGTTTTTGTGCATGGATACGACGGCGATCAAGTGATTTATATCCATACGGGTTGTTTTCTTTCTTTTTCTTCCAAGTTTTTTTTTTTTTTTTTTTTTTTTTCCCTGCGCTTTGCCCTTGTGTTTGTCTGAATTATAATTCTTGTACAGCCCGCATTTCCGGATTTGAGTCCAAATTCTCACACTCTCTCCATGTGTGTTAGGTAGTCAATCAAACCCCTGATACGGATTTCGAATAGAACCATACTTAAAGTGGTTGGCGCTGCATGACGTCTACGATTCTTCAAGTCTGCACTAAACTGGACTGGTCAACCCTAGGGCTTAGGGTACAGGGCTCAGGGTTGCGGGAGCTTCCATCCCATCCATGGAAAACCATCTTTGCGGTTCGGACCTCCATCTCCATGGGAGAGGCTCAGTCTGGCGATACCTGGTTGCTCACCCAAGCGCAAGGCACGAGTCGTCTTTATACATATACGACTGACTCCTCACTTCCGGTCTGCACGAAATCTCTAGGCTAAAACTGCAATCTTCACGACAAGCTTACAATGGATGCGGAGACCATCTTGCGCGAGGTTCAACCCCTCGTGGGCGAAGTGGTTCCCATTCGCTCCGTCCAGGAGACTCGCCCAGTGGAAGAATACGGTACGTCTCGAAGGGGAATCTGATCTCGCTCATTCAGCTAATGATTTGAACCAGCGGACGCCTACGTCGCTGAAGTCAACGTCAAGACCGCGTCGAAAGTCATCAAGTCCGGTTGCCCCTCCTCACCCCTGCTAGCTTCCTTTCTATCTGCAACGATAACAAGAACAATCCCTAAACATCACAAACAGAGCCCTCGACTCCGCCTTCCCCCGCGACTCCTCCCACCCCCTGAACCACCTCCGCCGCTTCGCCAAGCACAACCAGATCCCCGAGTCACTCCGCCCCACCCTTCTCAAGGAAGGCTACCTCCCCTCGCAAACCATCTTCGTCCTCATTCCGTCGCCGCTCCCAGCTCCCGAGGCCCTCCAGACCCTCCTGGCCCCCTTCGTACCGCCGCCCCG
>KZ825702.1:0-21152 GCA_003184685.1 Aspergillus indologenus CBS 114.80
TTCTATTATAATAAAAAATAAAGTTTTAGATTTAATTTTTATTATTATTAATAGATTTATAAAGTAGTATTAATTTTTATTTATTTTATATACTATAACTGCTCTAGAACTTACTAAACTTTTTTATAAAAAGATTAAACTTTAATATAAACTACTATAGAATATAATTTTAAATAAAGGTTCTTTTTTTATAAGCAAATTTTGGTCCCGAGTTATATACTATATATAGATTAAACTTTGTTTGTCGACAGTATTTCGATTCTAAACTAATAAATAAATAAAAAAAATAAATCAGACTCTTAAATAATATCTTTAATATTTTATTAATAAGAATTAACTTAATTAGCCTACTCTGCTACTATCTATCTAATTTATATATAATAATATTCCGAATTCTACTACTAGTTACTCTTTTTTTAAAGCTTTTTTAAACTATTTATCTAATTTTTATCTCTATATTAAAATTAGTACTTTTTAAAAAAAGATTTTAGCAGCTAAAAACCAAATTAATAGACTAGCTGTATTATAGAAAAAGCTATAGAATTAGTAGTAAAAAACTAATAAAGTATAAAAAAAGTATTATAATTAAATATATTAGTCGATAACTTTTAAAAAGAAAGATTTAATAAAGTTATTTACTAAGAATCTAAAGATTAAGATTTTTTTTTAAAAGTTAGCTTTTTAATATATCGAACCGTTGAAGATGCTAGCAGCTATTAAAAAATAAATATATTAAATTTTTTTATCTAATTATTACAGCCGAATCTATAATATTTTTTATATATTATTACTAGAATAATAAAAGTCTAGTACGGAATCTTAAAATTAACTCTATTCTTTAGATTTAGAGAAGAAAGAGAAGTTTAAAGTTAAAAATATTAAAAATAAATAAATTTTTAAAAATAAATAGTACTTTTTAGTTAAATAGATAGGCTGGCTAAATAAATATAATAAATAGATTTTAAAAAAATTAATAGGTAACGTCTAGTAGACTATTTAAAGTTATAGAAAATAAAAAAAGAAATTAAAGCAGCAGAAAATTTTTTATTTCTAAATATAAGAAGACTAATTAAATTAATATTAAATTGCTATATTATATATAGTTAAATCTTAATATTTTAACGCGTAATTAAAATAATCCTCTAATAAGCTGAATTCTTATTAAAAAACTACTAGACTAACGCAGCTAATTTATATCTCTTTTATAAAAAATAAGTATCGAAAAGCTAGAACTACTTTATTTTTTAAATATAATAATCTTAGAAAAAGATTTTATTACTATAAATAGTATATATCTTACAGTAAATTTTTTTAAAAAATATCTACTTAGCCCTAGTCTATAGAAGAAATCTATTATTTCCGGATATTAGACGGATTATAGTCGGATTTTTAGTAAAAGTATAGCAGACAGTAATAAAAAAGTAATAAAAAACTAGATTAGACTAATAAAATAATTAGCTATAAATCGATTAAGATTTAATAGAAGAATATATTATAATCTTTATTTTACTAGTACCGGTTAGACTATACTTATAGTAATAAGTAAGCTTAGCCGCTTTAAATATAGTAGCTAAAGCTATAGTTAGATATTCTATCTAGACGCGAAGTATTAGATCCTAATCTAATACTTTTTTAAAAATAGTATAGTCGATAAAAAACTTTTTATACTAGTTAAGAATTAATAAAAATTCAGCGGTATTACTAAATATTTCTATAAATATCTAGATTTAATTAGCTGAATTAAATTAGACTATTAAAAAGCTATTAAAATATATTTAAATATAGATTTAATTATAATTTAAATACTGTTTATAAGCTACTAATACTATTATATTAAAAATATAATTAGAAGTAAAGTTTTCAGTATCTATTATATTAAACTTTTTTATACTTATACGGAAATAGTATATATAAAAAAAAATTTTAAGAATAATAGGCGTATCCGCTAAGCAACACCGAGTAGTTATCGGTATAATTTTAAAAAATAATAGAAATAAAATATTAAAGAAAATAAAGTAATAAAGAAAAAATAGATATAATATAAAGAGGAAAATAACTGTAAAAACAATATAAAGCAAGAATATAAAGAAGAAGATTCGGTAAAAAGTCGAGATATAAAAAAAATAAAGATATATTAATATATTAATATAATAAGCTTCTTTATTTATATATACGCTCTACGTTAGAATTTAATTAGATTATTAATAAAATATATATTTTCTCTACTACTATTAAATCCAGCCTATGTAATATACGGTATAGACTATGGTTTTTTACTATTATAATAGTAAATACTATTATTTTTAAATAAATTATAAAGCTATTTTTATTTATACTACTATATTAGATGGCCCGGTTTAGCGGAGAAGTATAATTATTATATAATATCTTCTACTATAATAGTTTATATTTACTATTCTAATAGACTGCTTTAAAGTCGATACTAATTTATTAGGCTTTTAATCCGGATATTTATATTATTATATTATTTATCTTTTTTTTTCTATATATAATATATTATCTTAGAATTCTTTAGAGGAGGAGATTTCTTAAGAATTAGTTTTAGAATTAATAAAAAACTGCTTTTGGCTATCTTACTTGTCTTGCCTAATCAGCATGTCTACTGCGTCAAGTAGTTCCTAACAGTAATTAATTTATTTAAAAAAAATATCTATAAAAAAAGAACTTTTTATAATAAAATATTAGATAAGATTTATTATATTTTATAAAAAAACTATATATTTTAAAAAACTATATACTTAAACTAAAGATTTTTATAAAATTATATAATAATTTTATTATAAAATATTTTATAAAAATAAAAATCTAAAAATTAATATTATAATAATTTTATTAGCCTAGATTAGCTATTTTTATAAAAAAATATTATTATATATATAAAATATATTAAAGTAGAAAAATAGTTTATAAAAAATAGATAAATCTATTTAAACTATTATTTATAGTAGTAAAACTATAGAATAAAATAATAATAGATTTTATTATTAATTTATTTATAAATACAGCTAATAAAGTAAATTTATAAAAAATATATAATAATATTATAATAGTAGTAGACTATTTTAATAAAATAATATATTTTATTTTTATTTATAAAATACTATTAGAAAAAAAATTTATAATATTTTTTTTAAAAAAATTTTTTAAACTATATAAAATATCTATAAAAATAATTATTAATTAAGATTTAATATTTATAAAAAGATTTTAATTAAATTTTATTTATATTTTTATAATTAAATAAGATTTAAGTATAGTTTATTATCTATAAATAAATAATTAAATAAAAAAATTAAATAGTATTTTAAAATAGTATTTATAAAATTATATAAATTTTAAATAAAATAATTAAATAAAAATACTACTGCTTATAGAATTTATTTATAATAATTTTTTATAAATATTTATTAAATATTTATTTTTTTTATAATAATAATATAATATTTATAAAAAGTTATATTAGATTTACAGATATTAAATAATCTAATTAAAAAATTAAAGAATTATTTATAGAAAATTTAAAAAATTAAAAACTAAATAATTATAAATTTTAAACTAGTTTATAAATATTAAAAGAACTTTTATAATAAAAATTATAAAACTATAGTATTTATAATAAATTAAATAATCTAATTTTCTATTAAAAATCTACTATAAAAAAAACTATATAAAAAGCTGGATTAGTATTATTAAAAATTTTTTTATATAATAAAAAAGATAAATAAATAAATTTATTATATAAAACTTTTAATAGATTAGTAAATATATAATATATTTTATATTTTACTATTTTATAAATATTATATTATAAAAAATATAAATTTATAAGAATATTTTTTATAAAAAAAAAGCCTAGAAAATTATAAATACTATTTAAAAATACTAGTAGATTTATAATACTATAAAAAGATTATAAAAATTTTAATTAAATAAAAAAACTATTATAATAAAAAAAATATATAAAAATTTACTATAAATCTATATTATTTATAGTTTTATAAAAAATTTATATTATAAAAATATAAAAAATTTAATTTAAAATTAAAAAAAAGCTAAAATTAGTTATAAAATAATATTAACTATTTATAACTATATATTTTATATATTTAGTATAAGTTATAGTATTTATTTATAAAAATTAAAAGCTAAAATATATAAAAATATTCTATTACTTTATAAAAAATAATATTTATTATTTATATATAAATAATTATTATATTTTTAATTAATTTCTCTACTAATATAGTTACAGAATATTTTTTTTAAAAAAAAATTATAATAGTATTTATATATTTAATTAAATAAAGGCTATTAATTAATTTAAATTATAAAAATATTTTTATAAAACTATATCTAAATAGTTAGCTATTTAAAATCTAATTATTTAATATTTAATATAAACTATATAATAAATTTATAAATCTAAATCTATTTATAATTTAATAAAAGCTGTAAATCTATTTAAAAAAAAAACTAAATATTATAATAAATATTATTTTTATATAATTTAAAAACTAGACTATAAAAAATAATTTAATAAAAAAAATATTTTGTTTTTTATTAGTAGTCTGCTTATAGAAAGCCGGCTAATTTTAATTAATTTTAAATATATCTATAAAAAATAAAAAAAATCTAAAAATATAAAAAAAAAACTATAGAGGCTGCTATAATATTTATTATTATAAATTATTATATTCTATTTTTTTAAATATATATAATATTTTATAAAAAAAATATTAATAATAATTATAAAAGTAGCAGTAATAGAAGTAGTAGTAGTAAAAATAAAAATTAAAATAAAAATTAGAGCAGTAGTAGTAGAAATAAAAACTAAAATAGTAATAATAATAGTATTTATAGTAGTAGTAGAGGTAATAATAATAATAGTAGTAATTATAAAAATAAAAATAGTTTTTTTTTTAAATAGTAGAAAAAAAAGTACTTCTGTAGTACTAAAAAATATTAACTATATTTTAAAAAAATAAATATATAATATTTATTTAGTAAATAAAAATATAAACAGCTATAATAGTAAATAAAAAAGATTTTTTATAAAAAGCTAAAAATAATTAAAATTATTTTTTATAAAAAAAAAAATAAGCTGTAAGAAATATATATATAATATAATAATTATAATAATAATAATAATATTAATATTATAATTTTATAGAAAAAAATACTAGTTAGCTAAGATATACTATTTATAAAATATTTAAAAATAATATATAAAACTAAAAAAAATACTATATAAGCAATTTATAAAAAAAAGAAAAAAAAAGAAAAGTTTTTTAATATAAAAAAAAGCTATTTTTATAAAATTAGCTCTACTAATTTTAACTATAAAATATTTTAAACTACTAAAATAAATAAATTAAAAAAGGTTTAATACTATTTATTAAAAAAAAAATTTTTAAATTATAGAAAAGGCTATTTATAGACTATTATAAAAAATTAGCTAAAAAATAATAAACTATATTTTAAAAAAATATTTTTATAAAAATAGTAGTAGAAATAGTATAGTATATATTTTATAAAAATAAGCTAATATAATAAAACTAATTAAAAAATAATAGACTATATTTTTAAAAAAATAGTCTTATAGTAGTAATAGTAGAAGTAGATATATATTTTATAAAATAAAAGATTATATAAATATATTTTATAAAAGTAGACTAGTATAATAAAACTAGTTAAAAAATAGTAGACTATATTTTAAAAAAAGTAGTTTTATAATAATAATAATAGAAGTAGATATATATTTTATAGATATAAAAAATAGTAAATTATTTTTTTTTCTACTCTAATTTTTTATAATAAGTATTTATAAAGTAGAGATTTTAATAATATTATTATAAATTATATTCTCTTATAAAAAAAAGAAAAAAAAATAGTTATAAAAATCTAAACAGCTTTTCTAATTTTTATAGTTATCTATTAAAAAAAATTTAAATAAATAATTTAAAATAGCTACTATATAATAGTTAAATAAGTTAATTATAGCTATCTATAAAAACAGCAGCTGTTTTATAAATTAAATAAATTAGTAATAATATTCTAAAGTAATATAATACTACCTTGGCCTTGCAAGAGCTACTTATTTATTATACTATTTTACCCCTTAGTCCTTATATAAAAATAAAATTAGTTTTAGTTTCTATATTTAATATTTTAGGCTTGACTTTCTATATAGCAATTTAATTAATAATACTACTAAATTCTAATAGCTTAAATAATTATTTTTTAAAAATAATAGCTACTATATAACTATAGAGTACTAAATCCTAAAGTTATAGTTAAACTAATATTTAAAATACAGATCTAAATCTAAATTAGCTAACTTTAAAAAAAATATTAATAATATTTAAAATATAGAAAAAATAAGTATATAAATAAGCTGTATTTTCTAAAAAGTTAATAATATAGCTATAATATCTAAACTGCTGACCCTAGGTTTAGTATATATTTATATATATATAAATCTTTATAATTAATATTTCTTCTATTTAAATTAAATATAGCAGTTTTTTTAAAAGACAGCTGAAATCTATAAGACTAGCTGCTAAAAATTTAAATACTATTAGATTTTTTTTATTAGTAGTAATATAATATTTATATATACTATTAGTATTAAGACTTATATTAAACTATTATTCTATATAGTAAAAGCAAATCTTTATACTTAAGCTTTATAAAAATATTTAAAAATTTTAAATATAGAATTATTATAAAAGTAATAGTATTAATTAATATAGAAAATCCGGCGGCAGCAGAGGCAGATCTAACTTAAATATATAAATAAATATAAATACTAGTAATATTTTTATAATTAATAATAATAATAAATATAGTAGAAATAAATATAAAGCTAATAAAGCTAATAGATTAGTTAAAGTAGATAATATCTATAAAAAAGTAGAAGATACTAGAAAATAAAAGCTTAGTTAAATATTATAATAAATATAATTTAATATACTAAAAAACTACAACTTTTATAATAGATTAGATATAAATAAAGTAGTTTTTATAAATAATAAATCTATTAATAGTAGCTTTAGGCGGAGCTGAAATAGTCTAAAAGTTAAAAAATATAACTTCCTAGTATATATATTAGTATAATATATTTATTATATATTAATAATCTTTTTCTATACTACTACTGTTTTTAAAGAATCTAAACTATATATTTTATATAAAAGAAATATAAAAAATAAAGAATAAATATCTACTTTATTAACTATCTTATAGAATATATTATTTTTTAATATCTAAAAAATAATTTTAAATATAGATACTATACTATAGTTAATTATATAATATAAAGAGATAGAGTTAGTAATAGTATTTATAAAATAGATTTAAATAAAGATATTTTTAGTTATAAATAATACTAATACTAATAGTCTATATTAGTATATTTATTGTTTTAAAAAATTTAGATTTATATATTTAAAGCTTTATAATATAGTAGATATATTTATATCTTAATAGTACTAATATAAAAAAAATAAAACTAGTTTAAAAAATAGCTTTTTCTATAGTTTAAGTATTATTTTAAATCTATAAAAAATATAGTAGTAAATATAAAAATAATAAGTATAAAAAATAAATAGATATAAAAATTAAATATAAAATAAAAAAAGTAAAAAAAGAAGCTATATAGATAAGAGGAAATAAAAAAAAATAAATAAAAAAAAAACTAGAAGATAATCTTAACAGTATATACTATAGCTATACTATTTTAATATTATATTTACTATATAAACTATAATATTTTATAAAAAAATATACTTTAGATTTTTTACAACTCCTTAGCTAATTAAAGATTTAGAATTATTTTTTAATAACTTTTTAACTAATTATAATAAAAAATTTAGAGTAGAGTATATTAGATTATAATAATATAAAAAATTAAAGCAGTATATAAATAAATAATATTAACTACTACTAGTTTATACTACTTTAAATTAGTTGCTATAATAGATAAGCTGTTAATATCTACTATATTTTTAGCTTTTTTATTTTTTTTTTATTTTTTTTTTCTTTTTTAAAATATTTTAAAAAATTAATTTCTAATAATATCTAATAAATCTTTTTATATTTAAATATTTTTATATCCGGTAAATATTTAGCTAAATAAAATAAATATATTAAAAAGAGCTAATAGACTTTTTTAAAGGCAGCTTTATTTAGATTTTAAAACTAGTAGATAAAGATCTAAAAATTTACTAAATAAACTATTATAAAAAATTAAAATTTTTATATTATTATTATACTAAAAAAGAATTCTATAGAATTCTAAAGTCTTCTACAGCTTTTTCTATCTTTTTATTTTTTAATTTTTAATTTAGTACTATTAAATTTAAAAAAAGTTAAAATAATAAAAATAGTATTAATAAAAAATCTTTACTAAAATATCTATTTTTTAATACTACTGGACTTAAAACTAATAATAATATATTTAATTTATATACTACTTCTAATACTATTAGATTTAAACTATTTATATATATAAATAGTAAAAAAAAAGTAATAAAAAACTATTTTTTTTAAAAAAATATATTAATTAAAAATCTATTTAGCTCTAAAAATAAATAGCTAGCTATATATATTTAGTTTTAGTCTACTAAGATAAAAGTTCTAAAAATATTTTTACTAAAGCTTTATATCTTATTAAAAAGATTTTTTAAAATATTTTAAATAAAGTTTTTAATTTTATTTTAAAATTTGGAAATACTATAAATAGATATTTATATTTTATTTATAATACTAAAAACTTCTATAACTATTTTTTAAATTTTATTTTTTATAGCTATTTTAATATTTTTATTTTTTAAAAATTTTTAAGCAGCTTAGTAAGCTGATTAGTTATAAATAATATAAAATTAATATTTTTAAAATATAAAAATAACAGTACTATATACTTTAGTTATAACTAAAAAGTAGTAGTTATAATCTAAAAAAAAATTTATATTTTTATCTACTAATTAGTAAAGTAGTATAAATTATATTAGCTGTATTATAAAAACTAAGCTTAGTAAACAGCTTTTTAATAAATATTATTATACAGCTTATTATACTAATAATATAAAATATTAGATTTATTTAAAATCAGTACTAGAGTAGATTAGTAAACTAAATAGTATTTATATTTACTATAGATTTAAATAAACTATAAATAATAGCTGTAGCCTATTATTATAGATTTTTAATAAAAGTAAATATATTTCTCTGCTAATCTTACTCTTATATACAAAAATAAAGATATTTAATTCAAAAGTCAATTTCTCAGTCAGTTTTTGATAGAATTTTCTAAGAATAGGCTTATCTAATATAGAAAAATTCTATTTTTTTAACTATATAATTTTATTGCTCTATCTGCTTAATTAGAAATATTATTTATAAAAAATATAAAAATTATATATTTTACTTTTATAGTCTAAATTTTTAATATTTTTTAAAAATTTAAAATTCTATAAATAGATTAGATTTTTTACTATAGATTAGTACTATTTTCAGCCTAAAATATTTATTTTCCGATTTTTAATAATTCTTTAAATACAGATTTTTATATTTTTCTATATAAATTATTTACTTTATTTTTATCCGGCTGACTCAGCAGCTCTACCCTATTAAAAATTTATATATTTAGACCGCCTTTAAGGGCTAGTAAGCAGAATCTAGACTCTTTTAGGAAGTAGGTTATATAACCTTCAATAGCCCTAACTGCCCGCAGTCTGCGCCTAAGCAAGGCAGTCAGCTGACCGCCCGCAGCCCGCAGCCCGCAGCCCGCGCCCAAGCAAGGCAGTCAGGTGACGGCCGGCAGCCTCAGGCACCGGGCCGAGCGCGCAAGTGCGAGGCAGTCAGCTGACCGCCCGCAGCCTGCAGCCCGCAGCCCGCGCCCAAGCAAGGCAGTCAGCTGACCGCCCGCAGCCCGCAGCCGCAGCCCGCGCCCAAGCAAGGCAGTCAGGTGACCGCCGGCAGCCTGGATCCTCAGGCACCCCACCCTTCGAGCCGCCGAGCGAAGCGAGGGTACAAGGCTTGTATACTATTATTATTTTTTATTTTTAAAAAATAGTAGTCTACTATTAGAGGCAGGCAGATTAAGTAGTTTAATAATCTAAACTCTAATCATATAAGCTGACTACTGTTAGAAGATCTGGATTAATAAAAATATTAGATTTAGTCTAACTACTAATATAAATTATAGTAAATTAATAATAAAGTAGTATAGACTACTGTAGTTTTTAATATCTAAATATCTTTTATTAAAAAATATATAAAAAGCCTAAATTTAATAGAACTATATAAAAAAATATAATTTTTTAATTAGTATATATTATAGTACAGATCTAGTATACTGCTTCTACCTATTCTATCTGCTTAATCTGTCTAATCTATTTAATTTATTTAACCTATTCTATTCTAATTATTTAACTAATTTTTTTAACTATTTTATATATAATCTATAATATTTTTATTTATCTACTTATTTCTATTCTTATTTATAGTTTTTTAAACTATATTTTATTTATAAATTTAAAAATAGTCTAATTTAATAATTAATAAAAATTTAAAAAATTTATTATAAAAATCTAATCTATTAAAGCTGTTATATCTATTATTTAGCTAAATTAAAAATTAGATATTTATCTACTTTTTAATATTATATAGCTTTTATTTTTAAAAATAATAATATTAATAAAATATTAAAAATTTTAAAATTTTTTACTAATTTTATAAATATCTATAAGTTTATTTAAAATATTATAGAAAATTTTAAAAAATAGTTTAATTATTATAATTAAATATACTAATTGTAAGGGCTGGGCCCTACAACTTCCCTTTAGGAAAGAAAGTATCACGTGCGCGTACTAATAGGATCAATAGGTCTATATATAGCTGATTCTGAGCCTGAATTAGGACTATAGATAATATTAGCCGAACAGCTATTATTTTAAATAAGATCCTATTATCTATTTTTTATAAGTTTATCTATAGTTGCTTTAATTAAGGGTTTAAGCCTATAGAGGCTTATATCTTTAATAAAACTAAATAGCCTTTTCTACCTTAGTAATTAAGCCTAATCAGATTTAGCCTAGTTTTACTTGCTGAAAAAAATTAGGGCCCGGTTAGACTATTAGAAATACTGCTATTAATTAATTTTCTAAAAGGATACCGCGAGGACTAAAATTTTAAAAGTTACTAGATTAAACTAATATAAGACCTGCTGTAAGGACTATAGCCAATTAGAAAATAGAATAAGACCTATTTCTACTAGGCTTTTAATTAGTTATATTTTATATACTGCCAGGGCTGTAAAAAAAGAGAAGATTATAAGGGCTGGGCCCTACAACTTTCCTTTAAAAAAGAAAATATTATATATATATATTAATAGGATTAATAAATCTATATATAGCCGATTCAGGGTCTGAATTAGGACTATAGGTAATATTGGCCGAACAGCTATTATTTTAAATAAGATCCTATTATCTATTCCTTATACTGATTTACTATAAACTTTAAAAAAGCTAAAAAAAAATAAAAAATTATTATAAAAATCTAAATCTAGTAATTTAAAAGTTAAAATTTTAAAAATTTTTATTAAATAGCTAAACTTATAAGCTAAAAAAATATAATTTTAAAAAAAAATTAAATTTAAAAAACAGCTATTTTTATAATTAATATTTTTATTTTAATTTTTAAGTCTACTACTAAAATATTTATAGTTATTATAATAAAAATATCTTTAATAATTACTTTTAGATCTTTTATTTCTACTATTTATTTTAAATATATTTTTAATTTAAATAAATTTTATAGTATCTGTAATAATCTTTACTATTTTATAATTTAAATTAAAAATAAAATAATTATTAATATTAACTAATTTTTAACTGTTTATTTTTATATTATATATATTATAAGCTTATTTAAAGAAGCTGTTTATATCTAGATTCTATTATATATTTATAATAATAATTATTAACTCTAAAACTATACTAATATCTATACTATTATATAAGAAAATGTTATTGTTTGGTTTAAAGAAATATAGCAGTCTTAGTTTTAGTCTATTTTAATTAATTTTTTTTATTAGATTAGAAAAAAATTATAATTTTAATTTATATAATTTTTATTACATAATTCCGCCAACTAGTAGAGATATTTAATTTAATTACTTTTTTCTATATTTTAATTCTAACGGGCTAATTTATAGGCTGTTTTTACTAAAAAAAAATTAGTATATAAATAAAATAGTTAAATATTTTTAGAATAAAACCCGGCCCAATTTGGACTAGCACCTAATTTTTAAGAATTTTTTAAAGTCTTTTCCTATATAAAAATAAGGTTTACTAGTGCTGGAAAGCTGCTTAGTCAGTACCGTACTAAAATTCTTAAAAATTAAATATTAATTAAAATTATTACCGAAAGCGGTAATTAATATAAAAAAAATTAAAAAAAAATCTAAAAAATATAGTCAGCTGATTTCCTAATTAGAAAAGTACTAAAAAAGCTAAAAATTATTTTCTACTATATTTTAGGCTAAATAGATAAAAAAATTAGTTAAAAAATATAAAAAATTAACTTTTAACTTATTTAAAGAGAAAATAGTCTAAAAGTTAAATTTTTTTAAAAAATAATAAGTAAAAAAAGTTAAAAATAGTCTAAAAAACTAAAAGAGTTAAAGAAGATAAATATAATAAATATATATTATAAATAATAATATTATAAAAAAAGAAGTTATTTATTTAATAGAGGGCCTAGGAGGCTGAAAGACTAAGTATATTACCTATAGTAAACTATAGATACTAATACTATAAACAGTAATAAAAAAAGATATAAAGATCTTAATAGGCCGAATATTAGAGACAGTAGTTATAGTTATTCTCGGCAAAAAAATATATTATTCTTAATACTATATATATAAAAGTAGAATATATAAAAATAGTAATTAGCTATATTAAAAAGTACAAAAAATATTAAATATAGAATATAGAATATAGATAAATATATAGAAATTAATAAGGGTAAGAAATATAAAGCCGGAATAATAAAAAGTTAAATAAATTAGTTAATCTTATTTTTAAATACGTAAATAAGATCGGGCGAATTAAGATTATATTTATATATCCATTTATTATACTCCGGACTATATCTAAGCCAGCAAATTAAATACTTTATATATATAAAATCTTAACTATAATAATATATATACTTATTAAAAATATATTTAATTTTCTACTAATCTTTAGCTTTATTAATTATAGATAATTTAGATAGCTGACAGCTGAATAGATTAATATTTTAAAAAGTAGATTCTAACTATAATACTAATATAACTAAATAAATTTTAAATATATCCGGTAATATAAGACGGTATATATAGTATTTTATATATTTAATAATATTAAAAAAATCAGAAAACTAATATTCTAGTTTATATAAAATATTTTTAGTAATAGATATATTATATTTTTTATATAATTTTAAATATACTTTATCGCCTATATTAAAATATATAGATTTATATCTAATATTAAAATTATACTTTATATAAACTATAGTATATTTAATAGTATTTTTAGTATTAAAATATAAAAATATAAAGTTTTAGTATATCTATATAGAAAGCGATATTAATAATCTAAACAGCTAGTTTAGCTTTATACTGTATATAAGCTTATATAATATATAATCTATTAAAAAATAGATAAATCTATTAAAAAATATAATAAGATTTAGGAATTATAAAATCTAAAATAGTTTTTTAATAGTAGTATACTGTAGTATAACTTTTAAAAACTAGATTATATATTCTAAGTTTTTATTTATCTAAAAATAATAAATAGTACTAAATAGCTAATAATAATTTAAATTTTTAAAAAGACTATAAAACATATCGGTAATAAATTATTAGTTATAATTAAAAATTTATATATAAAATACTTTCTAATTGTAGACTTATATATATATAAAAATTATTTTTCTTTATTTAAATACTTTTTAATCTATTTTATCTAAAATATACTCTACTTTTTTTATAAATTTATCTATTAAAATAAGTAATTAATTATATCTATTATATAAAAAAAGATTAGTAATAAAATTAAAAATAATAATATAAAATAGAATAAAAGGCGAGATAATAGGCTGTAAATTATTATATAATTTATATTTAGATACTTGGTATAAACAATAATTAGAACAGTAATATATATAGTTATATAAAAAATATTAATAATAATAAAATATTAATTTTTTTAAAATATTAAGATACTTCTTTAAACCTTAGTAGTATCGATTATTATATACTATATAAAATATATTTTAGGCGAAACTGCGTAGCAGATATAGCCAAGATTCTTTAATTATTATAGTATTAGATTATATAATATCTTTATTATTATTAATATTATACACAACGTATTTTAATATATATAAAAAACTATTATATTTAATATAAAAAAGAACGGCTGGATCCGCGGCTTTAATATTACTATAGAGTATACTTATAATTTTAAAAATATAAAAATTAGATATATAACCCTAGTATATGCAATTCTTAAATTCCTTAGATATATATAATAATATAATAAATAAATATTCGATATGGGCGGTAAATACTTCAATAGAATTAAATATCTTAATATCGGATATTACTATAAATATATTTTCTATATAATTATCTAAATTAATATTATACAGCAACAGTTCTCCTTCTATTCTAGAAAAATAAAATAGAATATTAGCTACTATATTAGTAATACTGGGCCTATAATATATATATAAAGCAAATTACTAGATATATTAAAAAATATAAATAAAATATAAATTTGATTTTTTAATTATAATAATTATATATAAAAATATAGTATTATAAATATAGATTCCTATAATTAATATATAATTAATAAAGATAATTAGTAGCTTAGATATATTTATCAACTTAATTATATAGTATAACTTATAAATAGTCTATATAAAATAGATAATTTTTATTTTTATAGGCTAATAGCGAGTCTTAGCCGGTTAAAAAAATCAATTTATAAAAAAAATAAGTTATACTTTAGTATAAGGCGGTAGTATAGATTTTTTAAAAATAATATATTTAGAAGTATAGTATACTATAATATTATAGCCCTTTTTTAACGCGTTAAGATTAATATATAACTGTTTATTAGAATTAAAATAAATAATAATATATAGATTAATAAAATTATACTAAAATATTTTAAATATATTAAGTTTATTTTTTATAAACTTAATTGGTATATATACCAAATAGTTTTTTCTAAAATATTTTTTAAAAAAATTATTTTTTAATAAAAATATTTTTTATTACTATAATAGGACAGTTTTTTATATATATTAATATATTTAATATTAAAAATAGCCAGCTAAACTAAAATAGTACTTCAGCTTAGTAAAAGTATAAAAAAATAATAAAATATATAGTATAGTAAGTTTTAATTTAAATATAATAAATCTAAAAATATTAATTTATAGACTAAGTATTTTTATTAATAAAAATATAAAAAATATTTTCTTTAGCTTAATTTTTAGATTAATTAATTTTATATATCCAAAGATTTTATATAAATAATATAAATAGTTATTAAAGTTAATCTTATTCTTTTTCTCTTTATTATTATTAATAATACTATTAAATATTTCGGACGCGGCGACAGAATTATTAATATATATCTTAGTATATATTAGATTCTGTAAAAGTAAATTTATATTATATTAAATATAAAAAATACTATTAAAATATTCTATAATTATAATATTAAAGATTTTTTAATCTTAATAACTTAGAATAGTAAAATAGTTTTAATATTTGCGTTATATAAGCTACTAATAAAATATTTTAGTAGTATTAACTATAGTAATATATTAATAATATTAAATAAATTTGAATATATTTTTTTAATATAAAATAGAATAGATATTTTAAATAGCTTCGGCGTTAGTATTTTTTAAATTAATAACTATATAGTTCTTATATTTATACTTAATATCTTTATTTTATATATTTTTTTATATTATAAAAATAAAATAGCCGGATAATATATATAATTTAGCAAATTCCAGCTTATTTTAATCTTATAAAAATCTAAATATATTATTTATTATTTTTTTATTTTTAAAACTAATATAGTATATATAAGCTTTAAAAATATAATCTTTTTAACTATTATATAAAGATATCTATATTTATCTTTTTTTAAATATATTAACTATATTAATATTATTTTTATTAGATAGTATCTAAATATTATAATTATTAATTATTTTAGTTAATTAATTAACTGTATTCTTTTTAATATAATTATATATAATTATTCTATTCGGTAAGATAATAATATTATCTATATTAAGTATAGTAAAATACTAAACTAGTAATATTCTAATATAAAATATAAAAAGATATCTTTCGGTATAGTAATATCGGCCGTTATAGTATATATATCTGCTAAGTCCTAATTAATATAATAATAATAGTTAAAATCGACTATATTAATAATTATTTTATAGCTAAATATCTTCTTATCTCGGATATAAGTATATTCTATATAGTCGAAGCTAATATAGTATACTATAATAAATTTACTATTAAATAATATATCTAAATAAATATAGTAGATTAGAATAATTAGTTTAGATATCTTATTAAATATTTTAATAAAAAGAATTTATAGTCTACTAAATGTGTATATAAAATAGTATTTCCAGTAGATATAGTAGCTATTAGATTAAAAATAAAATTTTACTTTAAAAAAGTCTTAGGTATCTTAATCTTAATAAAAATATAAATTTTTAAATATAGTAGTACTATTATATATTTTTAAAATACTATATAGATCTTTATATAGTTAATAGCTGTATATTAGATTATAAAAATAAAATCTTAATATAAGTATAATAAATATATTCTATATTTAAAATTAGAAATTATTTTTTTCAAATAGTAATATTATTTTTTATAAGTAAATCTAGTCTTATACTAAATATTATTTAGATTTAGATAATAATATAAATAAATAGAAGTTAATTAATTTAAAGATTTAAGTAAAAAAAGTTTATTTAAAATACTATATAGTTTATAATACAGTAGCTAAAACTAAGGCCCTTAATACTTAATATTTTATATAATAATAAGATATTAACTATAGTCAGCTTAGTAAAAGCCTTACTAATAATAGTAGCTAAATAGCCGGAATTAATATATATATTATATAATATATTAGTATAGTTAATTCTAATACTAGTAATTACAGAGCATAAGTTATATAAAAATATAAAATAGTTAAAACTATATACTAGCTTAGTTAAAAATTTTAAAAACTTAATAATATCGGATACGGCGGATATTAATATAATAGATATAATTAGATATAAAATATTCTTATAGAAAAGATATCTATATAGCCGATTATTTAATATAAATCTAATACTATAATTATTATAATATATAATAATAGGATTTTACGTCTAAACATCTTTAAGACTAACTAATTAAATATTTTTATTAATATTAGTTTTAGAATTAAAAAATAAACTAGAATTATCTTAAATAATATATATTTAGCTGTTATATAAATAACCGGAATATAATTAGTTATAAAATAAATTATATAATAAAAAAATATACTCGGCTTAGTAGGATTTATAAAATATAAATAATAGATTTATTAATAGTAGTAGTTATATCTAATTACTAGAGGCAATATTAATACTATATATATATTAAAATAGTCTTTCGTCTTAATTATTTTAGAATTAATAATTATTATTATTTTAAAAAGAATAATTCTACAACTATTACTAATTCTAATTTATATTAGCTCTATTCCTATTAAAATAAAGTTTTTTAGTAGATTATAGTTAAAAAAATAATTAATACTAAAGTAGTATTAGCTAATACGAGTTCTACTGGCCTTAAAAATATTATAGTCTAAAATATTAGTTAATAGTATTTATAATATAGAAGACTCTAGAAGATCTATTAAATATATAGAGTATATTTATTTATCTATATCTATACCTATTATAAAAAATCTAAAAATAAAAGTTCTAGCTGTATTACGGCCGACTATCTCTACTTTTTTAATTATAATAATTAGACTATTTTTTATTACTATAATAATTCTTCTTTTTATTACTATATTTTTTATTTTAATATTTATTATAGTTTTTTTTATAACTATTATATTTAGCAACTTTATTCTACTATTAGAATATCTAATACTTAAGATACTATAGAAATATTAATAATATAATATATTTTTTAAATTTAGATATATTATTCTATAAATTAGGATTAAAATACTTTTATATTATATATAATTAATTATATATATTATTAATACAGGCGGACTAAGTATATAGTAAAACCTTTTAAATAAAAATACTAATTAATTAGTTAATATAAATATTCTTATATAAATATACGATACTATTAAAATAATAAATAATATTATATATATTAAAATAAAATTAGTATAGCAGTTTATAGAACTAATTATCTTTTAAACTAAATATATAGATTAAATATTTTTTATAATTAGTAATTTTAAATTGGTACTATTACAACGCGGTATTAATAAAATATATCTAAATATTTACTTTAATAATAGCTTTATTCTTATAATTAATAATATTTTAAAAATAGTTAATAAAAAAATATATATTTTAGTAATATATTTTTTAACTATTCGGATTCTTATAGTAGCCGGCAATTAAATTATTAAAAAAATAATTAAACTAAAAATAATTAATCTTATTAATTTTCTACTAATATAAATATTTAGAAAAGTCGAATATAGGATCTCAACTATTATATTTAGTATTATACTTAGAATTAAAAAGATTATAATTTTAATTTTAATAATATTAATTATCTCTACTATAATTACTGCCATAGCTATTCTAATATTAATTATTAAAAAAAGATAGTAGAAGATCGTTATTATCTCTATTACTTAAACTAGGATTACTAAAATTATTACTAAATTAATAATATCTGCTAAAGTATCTTTTATTTTTAATATTTTAGTATTAACTAGTAGAATATCTGTCGGTAGAATATCCGTTATTTTTAATATTTTAATATATAGCTTCTTCGGTATTTTAATATTTTTCTTTAATCTCTATATATCTTATATTTTATAGTAAAAAAAGATTTTTATAATAGTAATTACTACTACTAATACCGAAATACTTATTAATATAATTTACAGTACTCTTCTTATTAAAATATCTATTAATATCGGTAAAATAAGTATTAATATTCTAATTTATAGTATATATATTAGTTTAGAAACTAATAATTAAGATATATAAATTATTTTATATAGCTTTACTAGTATTTAAAAACAGCTAAGCTACTAGATTAGCAGATAATTCTTTATTAAAATTAATCTTAGTATTTATTATTTTAAATATATTAATATTTCTAATTTTAGTATAATAGTAGTATACTATTATTATAGGCGTAGTAGATAATATATATATAGAATTAGATAAATTAAACTAGCCGGATATATCCGGAAAGTTAAACTAGTCGGATCTATTTAAAATATTAAAGTATCTAAAGCTAAATTATCTCAGATTAGTAACTAATATAGTACTTATAATTAATATAAAGTATATATACTTTAAAAAATTTAAAGTATTTATTCTAAATCTAATATCTAATTTATATTAATCTTACTACACGCGATAATTAGGCAGATCCGATATTTAATAGACTAAATATAGAAATTTAAAAACAACTTTACTTAGAAATAGGCAATTAATAAACTAATCTAAAAACTACTAAAAATTATAATTTTAAAGCGGATTAAGTATATATAGCTGTATATATTTAATATATTAAAAAATATTATTATTAAATTAATAAATAAATTTATATTAAGTATAGAGTTAAAAATTCTATAGCTAATAGACTAGTTCTGTAAAATATTTCTATTTACTTAATATATTTACTAATAGAAAGTTAAAAAATATAAAAGATAAAATTAACAGCTTATTCTACTTAGTACTTATCTAAGGCGTTTTTAACTTTTAAATAAAAAAAATATTAGAAAATATAAAAAATATTAGCTAAGTAGAGTTAATAAAATAATACTATTTTTTTTATAATATTTTAATAATATAAAATAGATTACTTAACTAAATAGCTATTATATATAATATATAAAAAATTATTATAAGTAATAAAAAAGTAAAGTTTAAAAAATACAGGATATAGAAATAATAAATAAATAAAATTAGAGAAATATAAAAATAACAACTTCTTAGTATTTTTATAGCAGATAAGAATTCCGGTTTAATATAGTTAAAAACTTAATATAATCTAACTAATAAATAAGAAAATTATAAAAAATATATAAAAAAATTATATTAGATAAAGACGCGTAGAATTGGATAAAAGTATCTAGAACTATCTCTTTATTTTAGTAAAAAAAGAGATATTATAGCAGCTACAAAAACAGAAGATACCGATATAGACTATTAGAAATAAATAGAAAAATATAAGCAAAGTAGAAATAAAGGCGAGCAACCGGCTTCTTAGATAAGATCCTAAAAATAATATATCTTAATATACTTTATATATCACAAAATAGGAAGATATATAGATTATAATATTAAAAAAAAAGAAATATATAATTCTTAGATATACTATAGAATAAAGCAGTTAAGTATATATTCTAAAGGATATACTATTAACTATAATAAACACATATTGCAAATAATAATATTATAAAAAAAGAAGTTGTTTATTTAATAAAAAGCCTAGAAGGCCGGAAGGCTAAGTATATTATCTATAGTAAACTATAGATACTAATACTGTAGACGGTAATAAGGAAAGGTACAAAGGCCTTAATATACCGAATGCTGGAGACGGCAGTCACAGTAAAGAAACCAAAAAAACTAGATAAAACTAGATAAACTAAATTAGTTTTAATATAAAACGAAATAAACTAAATAAACTAAATAAACTAAATAAGTTTTAATATAAAACTAAATAAACTAATAAAACTAATAAAACTAATAAAACTAATAAAACTAATAAAACTAATAAAACTAATAAAACTAATAAAACTAATAAAACTAATAAAACT
>KZ825703.1:0-20707 GCA_003184685.1 Aspergillus indologenus CBS 114.80
TATAATATTTAAATAATATAAAATAAGTCTTAATCCCTCGCTTTGCTCGGTGGGCTTAAAAAGGGGGCTTAGGGCTTTTTAATATAAATCTATTTATTTTTAAATTTTTTAATTAGGCTTAGTTTTTAGCCTGCTCGCACTTGCGCGCTCGCGGAAAATAAGAATTATTTTTAATTATTTATTAAAAAGACTATTATTTAGTAAATTTATATAGTTTAATTAGTTTAATTAGTTTAATTAGTTTATCTAGTTTTATCTAGTTTTCTTAGTTTTATTAGTTTTATTAGTTTTATTAGTTTTAGTAGTTTTATTAGTTTTATTAGTTTTATTAGTTTTATTAGTTTTATTATTTTATTAGTTTTATTAGTTTTATTAGTTTATTTAATTTATTTAGTTTATTTAGTTTATTTAGTTTATTTAGTTTATTTAGTTTATTTAGTTTATTTAGTTTATTTAGTTTATTTAGTTTATTTAGTTTATTTACTTTATTTAGTTTATTTAGTTTATTTAATTTATTTAATTTTATCTAGTTTTTTTAATATTTTAGTTTATTTAAACTATTTTTATATTTTTAGTACTTTTCTAATTCGGAAATCAGCTAACTATACTTTTTAGATTTTTTTTAATTTTTTTTATATCGATTACTGCTTTCGGTAAAAATTTTAATTAATATTTAATTTTTAAAAATTTTAGTAGAATATTTACTAAGCAGCTTTTTAGTACTAATAAATCTTAATTTTATATAAAAAAAAACTTTTAAAAATTTTTAAAAATTAGGCGCTAGTTTAAATTAGGCCGGATATTTTTTTAAAAATATTTAATTATTTTATTTATATACTAATTTTTTTTAGTAAAAATAGTCTATAAATTAGTCTATTAGAATTAAAATATAGAAAAAATTAATTAAACTAAATATTTCTTTTAATTAGCGGAATTATATAATAAAAATTATATAAATTAAAATTATAATTTTTTTCTAATCTAATAAAAAAAATTTAATTAAAATAGACTAAAACTAAGACTGCTATATTTTTTTAAACCGAATATTGATATTTTCTTATATAATAGTATAGATATCTTAATATTTTTTAAATAGATTATATAAGTATATACTTTAAAGCTTTTTAATAGTAAAATTAATAAAATACTATATTTTACTATTTTATAATAATATATTAGTTAATAAATATTTAAATAAAATAATATAGTATTATTTTATATAATAGCTAATTCTATTTTAAAAAGATTATTAAAATTAAAAAATATATATAGTATATTTTTAGCTGAAAAATAAAATAGTATATTTATAAAACTATTTATTTTTTTTAATTTATAATATATTTATAAATAATATTTTTATATAAATTAAAATATATAAATAAAATAAAAATTTAAATATTTTAATACTACTATATTAAATATTATTTTTTAAATAAATTTAATAGTATTTATATAGTTTATATATACTACTATTAATATATAAATAGCTTTAAAATATTATTTTATTTTTTAAATTATTTAAATAAAATAAGATATTTTAAATTTTATTAACTAATAATTATATTTATAAGCTGTAAAAAATCTACTAAAAAATAAAATTAATTATATTTAAATATATAAAAATATTTTTAATAGTTTATATAATTTATTTAAATTAATATAATATAGACTAATACTATATTTTTTATATAAGACGTCTAGATTAATATATAGTTAATATTTAAATTAAAAATATATTAATATTTTATTTATATTTTTATTAAATTTTATTTATAAATTATTAAATATAGTAAGCTTATTAAATATTAAAATTTATATAATATTATTAAAATATATTTTTTAATTTTAATTTTTTTAGTTTAATAAATTTTTAAAAAATATTATTTTTCTTGTTTAAAATAATTATATATAAATAATATATTATAGTATTTAATACTATAAATAGCTTATAATACTAAAATAATATTTTAAAGCTAATAGTATATTAAAAAATAGAAAAAATTATATTACTATTAGTTTTTTTTAAAAGTAAATAAATTAAAATTATTAATTTATTAGTTTAAAAACTATATAAATAAAAAAGCTATAAAAATCTTAATAAATTTAAACTTAATATTTATTATTTTAAAATATTTTAATATTTAATATAAATATTTAATATATATATTAAAATTAATTAATATAATTATTAGATTATTAATATATATTTTATAAAATATTTAAAATTTTTTAAAATCAAAATCTATTTATTTTTGTCGCATATCTCACCTTCTTCTCCTATCTTACTTCTTCCGTCTTTGTTCCTTCTATCTTTCCTCTACTATATTTAATATTATAGTATAGCTAGCTTTTTAAAGAAAAACAACTTTATACTATTATATTATTTTAATATTTTTATATTTTAAAGGCTTTTAACCTACTATATTAATAATAAATTAATAGTATATCCAGTATAATCCTAGGTCTTTTCGGATATATTTTTTTAAAGTACTAGAAATTATTTTTTTAAATATTAATATTTTTTTTTACTACTAAGCTTACGCTTTAAATAATATAAAAATTAGGATTTTAACCGTTTTTTTTTTATTATTTTTATTTTATAATATTATTATCTTTTTATATAAAAAAATATAGATATAAAAATACTAAAATAAATAGAATTTAGATATTAAATTATAATATATTATAATATATTAAATAGCCGCTATATTCAGCAGCTAAATAAAAATATAGTATATTATATAATTTATATTATTTAAACTTTTAAATTATTAAAATCTATAGATACTGTTCTTTACCTGTTTAACTAGAATATTAATTATTTAATATTTAATAAAACTATTTAAAAATTTAGATATTTTATAGAATTTCTTTTTTTAGAAGTAGTATATATATTTTAGCTAGTTAAAAAGCTAGCTTCTATATTAATCTAAATAAATCTTTTAAATATATAAGATTAAGATTAGCTAATATTAGTATATTAAAATCTATTAATACTATATTATTAGAACTTCTAAAAACTGCAGATTTTTCTATATTAAAATCTTAACTATTAAAAGATTTAATATTTTTTTTCTTTATAGATCCTTTATAAAAGGATTTTAATAAGATATTAAAATATCTAATATAGACTTTTAAATAGTTAATTTTAAAAGTATTTAATAAGATACTAAAATACTCTAAAATAGTATAGATTTTAAAATAGTTAATTCTAGAAGTATTTATATTATTTATAAAAATATTATATATTTTTACTAAATTTAAATTATTATATTTTTATAAAAAAAATTTTTTTATTTTATTATTTATATCAGTATTTTCTAGCTTTATAGTTTTTTTTTTATATCTATTTTTTTAACTATAAAAATATTTATAAAAAGTCTATTTTTTTTATTTAATAAATATTTATTTTTTATATACTTAAATAGTAATAAGAAGAAATATTAATCTAAAAAAATATTTTTTTTTTTACTTTTTACTAAATTTTTTTATATACTTTTTTTTCCCTATATTTTTACTGCTTAACTTTTTTATATTATTTAATCTAATTTTAATACTATTTTTTATAAAAGATACCGGTATAAAAGATACTAATATACTAGATGCTGATACGGAAAATACCGGTCCGACTAGTAATAAAATATTTAGACTATAAAATAAATTATTAAATAATAATTAAAAAGATATAGCTTAACTATAGCTTACTAATATTATAGTAGAGTTAAAAAATATAAATTAACGCCTTTATAAGTTTAAGTAGAAATATAACTAATATAATTAAAAAAAATATATAAAATATAATTATTAGGATTAAAAATAAAATAGTAAAAATAAAAAAAATAATAAAAAGAAATAGCTAGTATAATATATAGAGACTTTAAAGTCCGATAATATTAGTTATTTTTTTCCTAATATAAAAACAGATTAGTATTTTAAATAATAAAAATATATTATATATTTTAAGAATATTAACTTTTTTATTAACTATATTAAAAATATAGTTTATATATATTAAAAACATATAGTATATATAAATATTATTAATTATCTTTAAAATATAGCTTTTAACTAGTATTTTATATTTAGTAAATATAAAAAATATATATATATATATATTTTTTTAAAAGACGGAATATTTAAAAACCTTTATATTAGATTTAAATTTAATATTATTTAGATATTTATTTATTTTTAAATTATTATAAACTATAACTAGATAGATATATATTAAAATAAATTTATTTAAATATTTATTTAGAATATTATATATAATTATAAGACTTTCTATATTAATAATATCTATAATTAATTAATATTATTATAAATATATTTTTATTCTAATTTTACTGCTAATATTAATTTATTTATATAAACTACTACTATAATTAATTTTTTTAGTTGTTTAGATAGTAAAATATTTTTTTAGTAAAAATAGTTAAATAATAAATAAAATATATAGTAATAATACTAATATAGAAATAATATCCGCTATAATAATAATTATCTAAAAAAATAATTTTTTTAAAAATATTTTAATAATATATATTAAAACCGCTTTAATAATATCTATTAAAATTAGAATAATTATTAAAAATATTAAAAAAATTAATATAAAAATAATTATAATAATTATAGTAATTATTTTTTTAAAAGCTTTTATATATTCTAGCGCAGTTATAATTAATATAATAATAATTTTAATTTTAAAAAATCTTAGTTTACTAATATAAATATAAATATTAATAATTAAAATAATAATAAATATTTCTTTTAAAATAGATAAAATATATAAAAATAAAATAATATATAGATACAGCAGTAGTTTTTATATTTTAAACAGCTACTTTTAATAGACTATTTTTAAAATAAAATACAAATTAAAAATATTAGTATAAATTATAATAAAAATATAAAATAATTTTAAAATTATATAAATAGATTATAATAGATATACTAAATATTTATTTATAATAATAGTTAAGCTTAGCTATATATTATTTTAATTAACTTTACTATATCTAATAAATTTAATAATATATACTATAATAATAAATATAATTATTATAAAAACTAAACTAATACTTATTATAGTAATTATTATAATATAAAATATAAAGATTAGATCTATAATTATTAAAATAAAAATAATTATATATATTTTATTTTTTTTATAATAATAAATCTAATAAATTTATAATAATCTATAACTGCTATTATACTATTTTTATATTTTATAATAAATTATATTAATATATTTTATATATAAAAGTAAAAAATATAAAAATAAAGAATCTTTTTAAAATACTAATTTTATATTAATATATATAAGACGATCCAGCGCTTAAAAATTCTATATTAAATATACTATAATTAATAAAATCTATATCTAAAACTGCAGATTTTAAAATAAAACTATAATAAAATCTTTATTTAATAGTAGAAAGTATAAAAATATAGAATATAATATATAAAAATAATAAGATAAAATTTTTTCAAATTAAAGATAATAATATTTTAGAAGGGCCTTTATTAATATTTCTAAATATTATATTATTTATAAGAAAAAATACTATACTAAAATATATTAAATTTTTTAATAATATATTTATTTTTACTAGATATAAAAAAAATATTAATATTAATATACTCTGTATATAATAAGCCGCTACTATAATAGTAGATTTTAATAAAAAAACTAATTTTTAAATAATATATTTAAATATAGAATACAGCTTAATCTTAATTAGTAAAATCTTTATTTTAAATATTAAAAATATTAAATTTTATTTTATTAGTAAAAATATTTATATTATAAATATTAGCTCTAAATATACTATAAGTAAATATATTATTTTTTAAATATATTTTTTAAAAATAATAGTAGAGTAAAAGAATATTAGTTTTTTAATTAAATTATTTAATATTAAATACTAATATAGTTATATTACTATATAAGTATTTATTATAGATAATTCTAAGTTTAAAATAGATATATTTATAAATACTAATATAATCGGCTATAAAAATATTTTATTTAACTATTATTATTAAAAAATATACTTAAAAAACTATAAAAATATACTAATTAATATTAAAATATAAACTAAAAGACAGATTAATATACTAGTTTATTTAGCTAAATATATTATAATATTAATATATAATATAATATATATATTTGTCCGTATAAAAATAGAACTATTAAAAAATATAGATTATATATTTAAATCTTTACTATAAAAAAATCTTATAGTCTATATATATTTAGTTAATTTAGATTTTACTTTTATATAAACTATTAATTAAACTTTATATAATATAATAGTAATAAAATATATTAAAATAAAAGTAGTTTTAGATAATAAGTATATTATTATATACTAAGTAGAGGATTATACTATAAAATTAGTTTATTATTTAAATAAATATAATTTAAAATAGCTATTATATTATATAAATAAGTTAAAATATATTAATTTAATTAGTTTTAATAGGCGCCAACGGCGACACCTTATCTACTTTTTATTTAAAAAATATATATTAAATATATATTAAAAACTAATTAATATATACTGCTGATCTTAGAAATAGTTATAATAAAAAGTTTTTAATTATAAAAAGATTAATTTTCTCTAAATAAAAAAAAATAAAAAAAAATATTTAAAAATACTGTTAATATTAAAATAGTAAAACTAGTAATAAAAAGACTGCGGAATATTTAAATAAAAAATTAAAAATAATTAAAAATTATAAGCTTTTATACTTGGCTTTAAAAAATACTATTATATTACTAATAAACTAAATTATATATAGTAAAGATTCTAAAACTATTTATTATTTTATAAAAATAATTAATAAATATAATATATAAACTAAATTAGATAAATCTAATATTAGAATAATAAATATATCCGAAGACTAATAGCTGAAAATACTAATAAAAAAAATACTAAAATATTTAAACTATATATATATTATATTAATAAATAAAATTAAAAAGTTATTAATAAAATATTTAATTTTTTATATATTTAGAATAAAATATTTTTTACTAAAAGTTATACTTTAACTATATATTTTATTTTTATAATTTAAAAAATAGTAATTAATCTAATTATAAATATAAAAATAGTAAAAAAATATATAATAATAGATTTATAAAAAATAAATAAAAAAACTATATTAAATCTTTATCTAGTTTTACTATAAAATAGTATTATTTAGCTAATAGCTAAATATATATATATTATAGTAGTAGATATTTATAAATACTTTTATTAATAGTTTATAAAATATATATATTATAATTATTTTATTATTATAATATATTAAAGCTAGAAAGTCTTTTATATTATAATTATAGAATTTATTAATTTAATTTTATATATTTAAAAATAAATAAATCTTAATCTTAAAGAATTTTAAATATTTTATAAAATATATATTAATAATCTAATAATTATATTAGTTAATTTTAATATATATATTAAATATCTATATTAAATATTTAAAGATTTTAAAATAATAAATATTAAGCTTAAGTTTTTTAAAACTTTTATAGTTTTTCTATTTATATATTTTTTAAACTAATAAATTAATAATTTTAATTTATCTACTTTAAAAAAGAAGCTGGCGGTAATATAATTTTTTTTATTTTTTAATATACTATTAGTTTTAAAGTACTATCTTAGTATTATAAACTATTTATAGTATTAAATATTATAATATACTATTTATATATAATTATTTTAAAATAAAAAAATAATACTTTTTAAATATTTACTAAGCTAAAAAGACCGATATATATTTTAATAATACTATATAAATTTTAATATTTTATAAGCTTATTATATTTAATAATTTATAAATAAAGTTTAATAAAGATATAAATAAAATATTAGTATATTTTTAATCTAAATATTAACTATATATTAATCTAGACGCCTTATATAAAAAATATAGTATTATTTTATATTATATTAATTTAGATAAGTTATATAAATTATTAAAACTATTTTTATATATTTAGATATAATTAACTTTATTTTTTAGTAGATCTCTTATAGCTTATAAATATAATTATTAGCTAATAAAATTTAAAATATTTTATTTTATTTAAATAATTTAAAAAATAAAGTACTATTTTAAAGCTGTTTATATACTAATAATAGTATATATAAACTATATAAATACTATTAGACTTATTTCAAAAATAATATTTAATATAATAGTATTAAAATATCTAAATCTTTATCTTATTTATATATTTTAATATATATAAAAATATTATTTATAAATATATTATAAATTAGAAAAAATAAATAATCTTATAAATATACTATTTTATTTTCTAATTAAAAATATACTATATATACTTTTTAATTTTAATAATTTTTTTAAAGCAGAATTAGCTGTTATATAAAAAAATATTATATTATTCTATTTAAATATTTATTAACTAATATATTATTATAAAGTAGTAGAATATAGTATTTTATTAATTTTATTATTAAAAAGCTTTAAAGTATATATTTATACAGCCTATTTAAAAAATATTAAAATATTTTATATTATTTAAATACTATAAAATAATTTTAAAATAATTTTTTTATATATATTTAAAAATAGTTTATTTTATATATTTAAAAATATAATAGACTTTATAGATAAAATATACTAAAAGCTTTAGCTATATATATTTTATTATTTTATAAAAAAGTTTTTTTATATAATATATAATAAGTATAGATACTAAAAAACTAATAAATATCTTACTATACTAAAGGATTTTATATTATACTAAAACTATACTATATTTAATAAATATATATATTATTATTTTAAATATTTATATAACTATATATAAAAATATAAATCTTTTAATATTTTTTAATTAATTATTTTATTAGCTATTCTATTTTATACGGTAATAATTAACTTTATTATTAGTTTATTAATTATTAAATATCTATTAATATATAAATTTAAAAATACTATAAATATAAATACTATAAATATAGATATTTTAAATAAATATAATTAGCTTATAGTTTTTATTAATAAGTTTATAATATAAATAAATCTAATATCCGGATATATATAATAGTCTATATTTCTTTAGAAATATTAGCTAATATTATATTTTTAAAAATATAATTAAAATTTATTTTATATTTTTATATCTAACTGCAACGCCCGATTTTTTAATAACTTTTAATTTAAAATATTTAAAAAATTAAATATAAAATAATATTATTTTATTATATACTATTATAGATAAATAGATAAATAAAAAAAATAAATTAAATAGTTAAAATTATACTTTAATATATATATATATAAAACTATTAAATTTACTAGATATAATTTCTATTTTAAATTATTAATTAAATTAATAGTTTTATTAATATAGTTATAAAATTAAGCTTATATAATTTTATATATAAAATATTTTTAAATAATCTATAAATATAAACTAGATATTTATTTATTAGCTAATATTTTAAGCTATATTTAAATATTAAAAAAATATATAAATTTATAGCTATATAGATAAAGTATATTTATAATAAAAATTATTAGTCTATAAAATTTAATATTAAAAATAAAATATATTTTAAACTTTATAAAGATTATAGTTTTTTAATTAATAAATTAAAAATTATTAAAAATTAACTTAGTTATTAATATGCTGGTTTATTTTATATTTTAAAATAGATTAAAAAACTTATTTATTATCTAAATACTTTATTAAATTAATAAATATATCTAATAATTTTAATAGTACAGCTAAAACCGGCGCCTAAAACTAAAAATCTATATAATTAATAATATATTTAGCTGTCTATAATATAAAAAAATAAAAATATAAAAAATAAATATAAAATTAAATATATTTTTATAAGTAGACTAGTATATAATTAATTAAAAAAAGATAATTTTAAAGTAATTAAATATCTTATTTAATTTATAAAATATAGTTTTAAAAAAATAAATAAATAAGTAAAAGAAATATTAATATAGTAGATCTAATTAAAGATTTAAAATAAGCTATATCTAATACCCCTAATTATCTCTTTTATTTACTAATATCCTAACTATTATTTTTTTTATTTTACTAATATTCTAATTATCTATTTTATCCAGTTATCTTATTTTTTAAACTGTCTAATACTATATCTATTTTTTATTTTATATATCCTCTTCTTTTTTATTAAGTTCTATATTTCTGCCATATCTTTATCTTATCTTCTAAACTATCTAATACTATATCTACTTCTTATTCTTCTCTACTAAGTCCTATATTTCTATTATATTTTTATCTTATTTTTTATATCTTTATCTTATCTTCTAAACTTTATAATATATCTTAATTCTTCCTATTCTATATATTTTAATATATCTATTCTATATTTTATTAATATCTATTATATTAAACTTTTTATTTATTTTTAAAATTATTATATTTTTAAATAGTATATTTTTAATACTGTAAAAGTAATATATTATAATAAATAAAAAGACCGCCTATACTAAAATTTAGAAGCTTGGTAATAAAAATCTAATTATATTTATTTTTAAAAAAATAAAAAATAATAAAATAAAATAGATAAAATATAATTAAGCTGTTTAGATCTAAAAACCTCTAATAGTAAAATACTAAAATCTAATTTTTAAAAAATAACTATTTTATAATATATATCTATTTAATTAGCTTATTTATATAATATATAAACTTTTATTAGTAAATAAATAAGCTAAGTATAATATAGATTTTATATATAAAAAGCTGCTTTAAATAGAAAAAGTATTAATAAATAAAATTATAATTATCTGTACTTATAGACTTTAGTAGTATTTAATTATATATAAAAAATATATTCTTTATAATAAAATCAGCTATTTTTAATATTTATAGCTTCTAATAGAATAGTAGAATATAAAAATTAATAGTTTTTTTAAAAATAATATATAAATTAGATATTATATTATAAAATCTAAGAATATTTGGAATATTTAAAATAAAATATAGATATATATAATTATAATAGGCTATAATACTATAAATTATAATAATAAAAAAAAGCTAAATTAGATAAATTAAAGTAGAATAGACGTCTAGCACCTCTATAATAATAATTTTTTTATAATTTATATTTATAATAAAAATAATAAAAAAATAATTTTTCTAGTTTTTTTAAATTAAATCTTATTTAGGCTGTTAGTTAATATATTAAATAATAATATATATAAAGATAAAGGCGATTAGCTACTCGGTATCCGATTAAGTATAGATTTTAATAGTAAAAAAAATTCTATTAAATCTATTTTTAAACTATCTATTAACTATATATTATATTTTTTAAAAGCTAAAATAGTTAAATTTATAAATACTGCTAAAATAGTTAAGTCTATAAATACTACTAATATAGATAAGTCTAAGATACTAATAAGAACCGCAGATATTAGTATAACTAAAATATCTCTAATTAACTAGATAAAAAGAATAGTTAAAGTTAAAGTCTAGCAGCTTTTTAAAATAATTATATAAAAATTTTAAATATTTAGCTATAATAATCTTAGTCCAGATATTTAAATATTTAGCCGCTATAATCTTAGTTTAAATAATATATTTTATAAAACAGATATTAGTTTTAGACTACTAAAATTAAAAAATATATTTAAAACAGATATATTTAAAGCAGACATATTTAAAGTAGACGTATTTAAAATAAATATATCTAAAATAGATATATCTAAAATAGATATATTTAAAATATATATATTTAAAATAAATATATCTAAAACTATTAAAATAAAATTTACTATATTCTAAACTATAAAAAAAAATACTAATATTTTTAGCTGTAAATAAATATACAAAGTTTTTTAAAATAAAAAGCTAATAAAATTATATTTTAAAAAAATATCGGCTACTAGAATTTAGATAATATAATATAAAATAAAATTAATAAATTTTAGAGCTTAGATAAATTTATAATTAAAAAATATATTATATTAATATTTAAGCTATAAAATAGTTAAAATTAAAATTATCTTTACCGCTATATTAATTAGAAGTAGTTTAATATAAAAATTATTAATTAAATTTTTAATATAGATTAAAAAAATAGAAGATAATAAAATATTATTTTTATAGATAATTAATATTTTTTTATTCTAAATCCAACTGCAGTAGTTATAATATTAAATTAAATAAATAAAATAATTATAAGCTATTAAACAGTACTCTAAGAGTTTACTTTATTTATTAACTTTTTTAAAAATACTATTAAAAATATTATAAATAAAAAAAAAGAATATTAATATTAAAAAAAAAGAGTATACTATATCGCTTTTTACGAAGTATAAGATATTAACAGTATTAAATAAAAATAATAATTTAGATAATAATAATAATAATAATATCTTATACTATTCTAATAAAGATATAAAAAAGTAATAAAAATATTACCCGTATAAAAAGACTATCTATTATATATCTCGCCTTTTTTTTCTATTTTACTTCTTTTATTTTTATTTTTTTTATCTTTTCTTTACTATATTTAATATTATAGCGTAGCTAGCTTTTTAAAGAATAACAACTTTATACTGTTATATTATCTTAATATCTTTATATTTTAAGGGCTTTCAGCCCAGCATATCAACAACAAGCTTTAAATATATAGAATTAAATTAATAAATTTTATAATTATAATATAAAAAACTTTTTAGCTTTAATATATTATAATAATAAAATAATTATAATATATATATTTTAGAAGCTATTAATAAAAGTATTTATAAATATTTATTATTATAATATATATATATATTTAGCTATTAGCTAAATAATATTATTTTATAATAAAGCTAAATAAAGATTTAATATAATTTTTTTCTTTATTTTTTATAGATCTACTATTATATATTTTTTTACTATTTTTATATTTATAATTAGATTAATTATTATTTTTTAAACTATAAAAATAAAATATATAGTTAAAATATAATTTTTAATAAAAAATATTTTACTTTAAATATATAAAGAATTAAATATTTTATTAATAATCTTCTAATTTTATTTTTTAATATAATATATATATAATTTAAATATTTTAGTATTTTTTATTAATATATTTAGTTATTAGTTTTTAAATATATTTATTATTTTAATATTAGATCTATTTAGTTTAGTTTATATATTATATTTATTAATTATTTTTATAAAATAATAAATAATTTTAGAATTTTTACTATATATAATTTAGTTTATTAGTAATATAATAATATTTTTTAATATTAAGTATAAAAGCTTATAATTTTTAATTATTTTTAGTTTTTTATTTAAATATTTTATAGTTTTTTTATTACTAATTAATTGATTAATTGATTTATTCATATACGCATATGTCAGCCCTAATAGCCGAGTAGCGGCAGGTCCCAGTTCGGCGGTTAGATAAACCGCCGGGGTATTAAGTCTATATATATAAATAAAATAGTTAGCCAGTTAACTTACTTTTTTTTTAAATTTCTAATTCTTATATAGTTTATATAGTTTTATATTTTATATATATATTTTTTTATATTATAAACTGGCGATATTAGCAGCTATCGGATATACTTATTTCTATATTTATTATATAATTTATCTAATTTTTTTTATTAATAATTACTATAGTTACTAGTTTACTACGCAGTTTAGCACTTAGATTTAGTATATAGTTTTTTTTTTATCGGCTAGTTTAAAAATTTCCGGATATTATAATTTTAATATAATAAATAAAAATTTATTATTATAGAAAACTAGTTAGTAGCTAGTAGATTAATTAGTAGTTAATAATTAATCTATAACTAATAATAGTTATATTTTAATAAATATAGTATTAAAAATATTATTAATTAAGTTTTAGAATTAGTTTAGAAGTTTTATATACAGTATAAAATAAATTATTTATTTTATTATTTTTTTTTTAAAAAAATACTAAAAATTAGTAAATCTTTTTTTAGCTTATAGAATATTTTATTAGAGAAAATTATATTTTAAATATTTAATAAAAATATATTTAACTAATTAGAATTTTTATTTATAAAAATATATAGTTAATTCGGTAGCTCTAATAGTTTTTAAATATATTTTTAAAATAATTTTACTAATTAATATTTAAATTAATATTAAAAATTATATTTAATATAAATTTATATACAAATTAAAAATATATTTATTCTCCGCCGCGTTAATAAAAATATAGTAAATATAATAGCTATATAAATTATTAATTTAGTTAGTTTTTTATTACTAATTAGTAAGTCTCTATAAATATTATTATATTATAAAAATTAATATAAAGATTATTAGTTAATCTACAGCTTTAAAAATAGCAGCTTTAATATATTTTTATAGTCTAAAAACTACTAAAAATATATTTATTAATTAAATATATATATATAGTTTATCCGATAAATTATTTATTTAATAATGTTTTATTTTAATTAGTATTAAAGCTTAGCGCAGATTTTTATAGCAGCTTAATTATTAATAAAAATTATTATTAATTTAGACTTTAAAATATTTAAAATTAATATTATTTAAAAAATTATATTTTTATAAAAAAATATTTTAAGCTTTTTTTTAGCTAAAATTAAAAGTAATTTAATATTAGTTAATTTAATTAAATATATTATATAAATATTTTTATAGTTAATTAATTTAATTTAGTTTCTATTATAAATTACCGCTATAGTATTAATATTATTAGAATAGCTGCTGCTATTAATATATATAAAAAAATAATAAAATATAATAAAATATATTAGTAGAAAATCTTTTTTTTAAAATTAATAATATTAATAATTAAAATTTTTTAATATAATAAAATTAGTATCGGTTTAATAATTTTAATAGATAATAGTATATCCGGATTAAATCTAAGATTTTTAATAAAATAGTATTTAAAATAATTTAATAATAATATAGCTAAGTTAGTTTTTAGGCCGCTAAAATAATATTTTTTAAAATAAATATAATATATAAAAAGTAGTATTTTATAGTAAAATAAAAAAACTATAATCTAAAAATAGATATTTTTAATAGTATATTTAATAAAGATTTGCGGTAGTAGTATATTAAGATATATTTTTAAAACTATCTATATAATAGTATAAAATACTTTTAATATTTAATATAAAACTTTATATTAAATATTTTTAAAATATTTAGTAATATTAATAGTAGTTTTCTAAAATCTTTAGATGCTGCGGATAAACTATATAAAATATCTAAATAATAATTAAAAAAGTAGAATTATAGTATATATATAATATAAATTAGTAATTAATATATTTTAAATAAAATCGGCTATTAATAAAAGTGCAGTTATTAATTAAATAACTTTAATTTTTAATTAAATTAAATAGACGGTTTTAATAAGTTTAGAATTAAAAAAAACTCTAAAATAGTAAAGATTTTATATTAGTTTAATTATTATATTTATAATAATTAAAGGCTTATTTAACTATATAGCTAAAAATATTTTTATTTAGAATAATCTATATACTATATTTATAAAACTATATTTTAATAGTAAAAATATTAAAATATATTAATATTATTATATTTTAATATAGCAGTAAAATATTTATAAATAAATATAGTTTTTAAAAATAATATTTCTTTAGATAAATATATAGATATTATTAATATATTCTATTATTAAAATATAATCTTCTATTAATAGAAGTTTTAAAAAATTAGTATTATAAAATAAATAAAAAATAGATAAAAGTAGTAAATCTTAGGCGATATTTATTATTATATTTTTTTTTTATTTTTTTTATATAATAATAGCAGTTTTTTAATTAATAAAAAAAATAATTTAGTTAATAATTTTTATTAGTATATAGTATTTCTGCAGATTATAAAATAAATATTAGTATATTATATTATTATAAATATTTTAAATATTTACGGCTAGTAGATTAGCTATTAGATAATTAATTTACTATATAATATAGATTTATTTTAAAATTAGATATAAAGTATAGTTATAGAATCTCCCCCGGTATTTATTTATATAATATTTTAAAAATAATCTAAAAACTTTAATTATATAGCTAATTTTAAAAATAATAATTAATTTAAAGATCTTACCGAGTATATTAAATAAAATAATTAATTAATAATTTTTAAATATAATATAGTTATTCTTATCCAATTTATAAATAATAATAATAATTAATTAATAAAAAGATTAAAAATAATAATCTATATCTAAATATATATTAAAAATAATATCTAATTATTTTTCTAAAAAAAAAATATTTACTAAAAAATCGGAAGCCATTTTAAATATAGTTTATTAAATTATATAATATATCTTATTTAATATTATCTAAAGTATTTTATATAGTTTAGAGTAGTTATTATTAATATTAATAAAATTAGCTGTATTAATAGCGGAAAATAAAATTTACTAAAAAAACTTAGTTTTAATCTTTAATTTATTTATTAATTTTTTAGTTAATAATTATAATATAAATATAAATATAGGCTATAAATCTCCGCGTATTTAGATTTATTAAACTAGTTTTTAAAATCTTTTTATAAAATATTTTTTATCTTTTATTTTTTTTAATATAATTATTTTTCTTATTTAGTAGTTTATTAATATAATATATTATAAGTTTAGCTATAGGTTTTACAGTCTATACAGCAGTCTAATTTAATTTACTATTTTATTTATTATATATAATATTTTAATTTTTTTATTTTTTTAGTATAGCTGGATTTTATATAATTTATAATAATTTTTATTAATATAGTAGTTTTAACTATAATAGTTAAAGTTTTAATAAGATTTTTTATTATAATATTAATAATAATCAGTTAAATTAATTAGCTTATAATTAGCTGTAGTTTTAGATATTTAGCTAATTTACTTTTATAAATTTATTAATTAATATTTATTTAGTTTTAGTACTTTACTAGAGAAGTAGACGCCGGGCTAAAGTTAAAAATAATATATATTAATATATAATTAATTTTTATTTATTAATATTTTTAAAATAAGTAGTAGCTAAGATACTTTTTAAGCTACTATATAATTTATATTAAATTAATAATAGTATAGATATTATTTTTTTTATATATAACTATTCTTTTTAATAAAAATAGTTTAAAATTTTTATTAGTAGTAATATTAAATAGCCGGCTAGCTATATTATTAATATAAATATATTTTAATAGATTTTATAATAAATAATATAAATTAAAATTATTAAAAATTATATATTTACTCAGCTTCCGCAGAACTATAACAAATAATTTAAATATTAGATTTTTTTTATATAAAAATTCTTATTTTTAGACTTAGATATCGGCTTAGATTTATTAATTTTATATTAATTATTATTTTTTTTAAACTAATATATATTATAAATATAAATATAGTTCTTCTCCGAAATCTATAGTATAAAAATACTAAAAAATTTTAATTAATATTAGATTATTTATATCTTTAGATCGATATATCTATTTATAAAAAAATAGATATATAAAATAAATTTTATATTTAATATTAGTTTTATAACTAAATAATAATACTTTTCTAAAATCTAAAAATATATAGTTAATTAGCTACTATAATAGTTAATCTAAAACTTTTAAATAGCTATAAACTCTACATTTTATATTTTCTTTTATTAAAAAAATATATTATAATAATATTAGATTTCTAATAATTTATCTATATAATTTTAAGCTGCTTATAGTAATTATTTATTATTAATAATTATAAAAAATTTATTAGTATTTAAAATATCTGCAGTAAAAGTATTAAACTTATTATTATTATTTTTATTTAAAATAATAAATTAGTTATAGTATTAGCTGCGGTATTAGATTATAGATTTAGATATATATATAATATTATTAAAATTAAAAATTAATACAGTACTAGTTAATATAGTTTAAATAATATTAATTAATAAATTTCGGCTATAAATATTAATTTTTATAATTTTTTAATTATTTTTTTTATAGTAGTATTTTAATTATTTATTATAATTAATATTAATTACAGCTTTAATTTCGGCAGTTAAAATAATATTTAGTTTTTTTATAATTAATTTATAATAATTTATATTTTAAATTATTTTTATTTTAAATTATTTTTATTTTAAATTTTATTAAACAGCTATAGATATATTATAATTAGATAAATTTAAAACTTATTTTAAAAATAGTTTAAATAATAGTATTACTATTACTAATTAAAAATTTAATATATAATATAAAAGTATTTAGCCGGCGCTACTGAATAATTTTTAATTATTTTTTTTTATATAAATATAGTTAAAAATAAAATACTTTAATCCGCAGTTTATATACTTAGTATATATTTTATTATTTTTAAATATATAGTTTAGTAATTTATATAAGTCCGTATAATATATATAAATATAGTTTTTTTAATAATATTATTTAATATAGTTATATTTCTAGTATTTAAAGTACTATAAAAGCTGCTAATTATAATTATAATAATTAATATTAAAATATTTATTATTAAATATAAAGCTTTTATAAAAAAGAATATTTATTATATTTAAATTATTAAATTTAATTATTAATATAAAAAGCTTATATTTTTAAATAATAATTCTTTAAAGCTATATTTAATTAATATATATAATCTTAATAGATATAGCAGTTAAATAGCTAATATTAGTAGTTTTAATTTTTTTAATTAAAATTTTTTATTATTTTATAAGATTTCTATAGCTAATATAGCTAATATTTATATTATATATTATAATTAAATATTTATATTACTTAATTATTATATTTAAACTAAAAATCTTAATTTAAAAAATCTATATATAAATAAAATATTTTAGATTCTTTAAATTATTAGCTGTAAAAATCATATTATTATTAAATAATATAACGCTTATTAGGATTTTATAATAAATAATTATCTTATTTTTTATATTAGTAATACTTTTATTAATATAGTTTATTAAAATCTTATTATTATAGTATAAAAAATTAACTATAATATCTACAGTTTTTTATATATAAATAATAAGATTTTTAATATAAGCTAATTATACTAATAGATTATTTAAATCTACTAACTTATTTATAGTATTAATTATATTAGTTTAGATTTTAATAAGTTAATTATTTATATATAATCTAAAAATAGTAGTTATAACTATATAATAAATTATATTAATATATAATTATATTTTAAAAATTACTATAGGCGTTAAAGCAGTTATAAATTTATTAAAATTATTAATAGTTTTAATAATCTATAATTTTTAATTTATCTATATTTAAAAAATATTTTTAATTTTTTTAAAATCTTTATAAAAGATGTCTATTAAAAACATCTTTATAATTTAACTAATAAAATTAATAAGATTTTTAATTAATAAAAAAAAATTAATTTAGATAAACTATTAGTTATTTTTTTTATTTTCTTTTAAATTATTTAAAAGTATTATTAATAGCTATTATATATATATACAGATTTTTATAGCGGTAGTCGGCCCTAATTTAAAACTATATTAGCTTTTTAAAAAATATTTTAAATAATATTAAGCTATTATATAACTATAAAGACTAAAAACGCCGTTAAAAAGCAATAAATTAATTAAAAAGAAAATTAGATATAACTTCCTCTTCTTTCCGATTAATAATTTAATAGTAGCGTGCTGTTTGGTATAGCTGGCGCGGTTTTTCAGCTATACTTTTTTTTCTTACTAGTTTTACTATTTTTAATATTTTTAAATATTTTTTTTTATTTTTTTTATTTAAAAAAGTTAATTTTTTTTAATTAAAAACTTTTTATTATAAATATTTTTAAAATTAGTAGTATATACTAATTAATTTTTAATATATATTTAATATATATTTTTTAATAAAAAGTAAATAAGATATTATTATTAGTATTTATTAAAGCTAATTAAATTAATATATTTTAATTTATTTATATAATATAGTAGCTATTTTAGATTATATTTATTTAAATAATAAACTAGTTTTATTATATAATTCTCTATTTAGTATATAGTAGTATATTTATTATTTAAAACTACTTTTAATCTAATATATTTAACTACTATTATATTATATAAAATTTAATTAATAATTTATATAAAAATAAAATTTAAATTAACTAAATATATATAAACTATAAAATCTTCTTATAGTAAAGATTTAAATATATAATTTATATTTTTTACTAATTTTATTTTTATATAAATAAATATATATATTATATTATATATTAGTATTATAATATACTGAGCTAAATAATCTAGTATATTAATTTATTTTTTAACTTATATTATAATATTAATTAATATATTTTTATAGTTTTTTAAATATATTTTTTAATAATAATAATTAAGTAAAATATTTTTATAACTAATTATATTAGTATTTATAAATATATTTATTTTAAATTTAGAATTATTTATAATAAATATTTATATAATAATATAATTATATTAATATTTAATATTAAATAGTTTAATTAAAAAACTAATATTCTTTTACTCTACTATTATTTTTAAAAAATATATTTAAAAAATAATATATTTATTTATAGTATATTTAAAGCTAATATTTATAATATAAATATTTCTACTAATAAAATAAAATTTAATATTTTTAATATTTAAAATAAAGATTTTA
>KZ825704.1:0-20531 GCA_003184685.1 Aspergillus indologenus CBS 114.80
GGGAGGGAGGGGGGGAAAGAGGGTGGTGGCAGGAAGAGATGGGAGGGAAAGAAACACCACCACCACAACCACCACCACTACTACCACAAGGTCTGCGTAAAGTAAGAGGAATCTAGTAATAGAACAAGTAGCAGGGATAGACAGAGTGAGGGCGAACAAGTTTGTTCAACCATACCCAAGCACTCAAGAAGAATAAGTAAAAGTGATGCTGGAAGGTGTACGGGGTAATGAGCTTGGAGCTTGGAGATAATCCCGAAGGAAGTAGGAATAGGTACGAAGTAGGAAACTGTCCTGAACCTGCCGGAGCTAACTCCTCGAGTACCGTACCCAGTACCAGGTAGTACGTTGTGTAGTATCGGGGAGGAAAGAGGAAAAGGGAAGGAGGAGACGTCGGCCCAGTGAGTGTGTGTACAGTAAGTTACTGTGAGGGAAGTTGAAGATGTGAGTAAATGAGGAAGTAAGTGAGTGAGGTCAGGACACAGGCCAGGTCATTATTACGGGAGAATGGTCAAAGTTTGCGCCAGTCAGCTTGATCTCGCAGTATGAATGGCTAGCATTGGCTAGCATTGCCATTAGCGGCGGGTCAAGGCGCGAGGCTAGATTTTCTTCTGCTGGAACTGCTGGAACTGCTGCGACTGCTGCAATTCCCTCCCACCATCTAAGAATAAACGCTAAGTCGACTCCATGTCGGTCTGTCACCGAGTCCAGATTCATGGCTCCGATGGGCCTTCTTCCGTGTAAATGTCTGGGTTGGGTTAAGCTTACAACAGCTGGACATGTCAAGTGACCACCTGGTTTTTCGTATTGGAGTAGTAGAATTTAGTAATGGTTAACAATTGTGGCTTACTAGAGATAATTGTACTTAGTACTCCGTACCTTACCTCATAAATCAGATAGTCTCGCGTAACAACGAAGTGAGGTTGAAGAAGAGAAGGACGGAATGACTGCCAGGTGGCGGGAACCAAGCAGTAGTACGGTACGGTAACTTATCTGCCCGACCGAGCCGACCTTAAATCAAACTCATAGTCTACTCCGTACCATTCTTACCACTAAGAAACGGGCCCTTATGCTCGATCCGTCCAGCTACCTCGCTAGAGTCGCTACAGCTAGACTACGTTCTGGAAGATCCTCCTCGTGCTTGTTACTGGTTAGCATCTCATCCTTAATTCAATGTCCCCTCACCCCTCCCTAACTTCCAATTACGTGCATCTGCACCACACACTGCAGCATTTCGGGGTTTCTCTTGACAAGCACGCACTAGAACGAATCAGAGAATGAGCCCGTCACTTTCTGCCATGGCTACCGCGCTCCTCCATAATTCTTCCCGTAGTCTTCTTTGTCCTGTTCGCCGCGGTCCTCTCCTTCTTTCTCATATTGCCAGCCCCACCGTCGCAAAAAGACCCTTTGCGTCCAGACGGTCCGCCGGGATCAGAGATGAAGACCAGGTATCGGAAGATGACCTGAGTGCCGCGCGTCAATGGCTAGCTAGCTTCAGCTCCAAAACCATCCCGCGTGACATCTGTGAAGTCTCCTTCAGTCGTTCGGGTGGCCCGGGGGGTCAAAACGTGAACAAGTCTGTTCCCGCCTTGAAAGCCGGTTCATCCCGGTGTTAACTACGAATAAAGAGATGGAGTACCGTCCGACTAACGCATGTACCTCTATTGGAGATGAACAGGGTCAATTCGAAGGCTACCTTACGGGTATCGCTTGATTCTTTACTGCCACTGGTGCCCCGGATCTTGCATTCCCCGCTGCAAGCTACCCACTACATCGCACCAAGGACTCGCAGTCTGGTTATCCAGTCAGACGAATCTCGCAAGCGGAATGAAAATGTGGAGTCGTGTTACGACAAGCTCCACCAGCTTATCAAGAGAACAGCAATGGATGCTATCCCTGGAGAAACGTCGCAAGAACAAAAAGACCGAGTTCAAAAACTGTATGCAAACATGATAACTGCTTGGTATTCATGAGACAAGACGCGGCTCTCAGCTAACACTATACAGGCAAAAGACCGCAAACGAGGCTCGTATCAAATCGAAGAAGTTCCTCAGCAGCAAGAAGAGTAGCAGACGAGGCAGTAAAGACGACTAATATAATGCTAACTTTTTCATGACCCCTCCTGCTGCTTGCTAACGCAGTCTGAAAATGGTAGATCCCGTTCAACGCCTGCATATAACTTGAATAATAATGCATAAAATCTAAACTCCCTGAACAACGCGTTCTGCATTGCGGACCGTGGCAGAAATGGCTTTTTGCAGTGAAGGATCCAGGCCTTCGGTCTTCTCGAGTGGTTGCAACCAGCTGATGACCTCCTTGGCCACAGAGGGGTTGTTGCGATGAGCCGCAAGACGGCCAAAAGATGCGCCAAAAGCACGTGGGAACTCGGGTGAAGTGACTTGGACTCCTGCTGTGGGGAGCTTGATATAACATATGTGTGTATGGTGACTGTCGGGCTTCGCTTTCTGCATGGAATCAACCACATGCTGCAGAATCTTGCGCAGACATGGCAGATCGTGATATTCGGCCGCCATATCATAGAAATCATGGCCAAACCTGTCATCGTCGTTGAAATTCTTCATGGCTGTTTCAAAGATGGCGATAGGGATGGCGCCGCTCAGGGCGGGTGTCGAATTAAGGGCTTCAAGCGCCGCTTCATCCACTTCATTCTCATCCTCAGCGCTAGGATTGATGTCTTCTCCAGTGATTGTGGGCAGCCTGATCATGTCTGCATCCATGTCATCCAGAGGCTCCTCTTCCTTTCGGGCCTTGATGGGCTTGTCGAGTCCCAAAATCCGCTGTCGAGCAACAAGTTTGGCAATGTAGAACATCTCGAGTCTTCCATAAGCGAGCCACAATTTCTTCGAGCTTTTGCAAAACCTCAGCCCGCGCTGCATGTAGCTTCGAGACTGTGTCATATCGGCGTGATCTTCCACATTGTATTGTGCGGCATAGATCCACAGATCGACATTGGTAGGATGCAGTCGCAAGGCATCTGTGAGGATATTTGAAAGCTTCTTGTAGGACTTTTGCTGTCTGGTATATTCAATGTACTGAGCCCACAAGCCGATATCACCGTGGAATTTCCGGGTCGCACGGTCAAGGATGAAGAAGATCCTCCTCTGCCCGGTATGGCCGGGCATCTTGATACCTAGGCGCTTCACTCTCTTCCGTCGCAAACTATCCAAGTTCATTTCATATTGGGCATATCGTACAAAATCGGACGGGAGGGCACCGCGGGCATTGAGCTTATGCTCGAAATCTGATCTCTTCTTGACAATAGCCGAGATTTCTTCCTACAATCCGGTTAACGATTAGCATCAGTTTTTTTTGCGGCCACGACCGAATGGCTGAGGGGCTGGCTGAAATAGTACCTTGGAAAATATCTTCTTCCTCTCATACTCTTTAAGCTCTGGAACCGACTTCTCCAGGTAGAAGCGCGCTTTGTCAGTAGCGTTGGACATGATTGCGATGGCTTAAAGCCCTGGTCGGAGGGTTCAAGAGCAGATCGCAAGTCCTGAGTCCTGTCAGAATAATATGGCAAAAAAAAGTGGTCGGCATCCCGCACGAGATCTCCGACTATCATGGTCCCTGGCCGCCTGCCTATTTGGCACTAGTATCATTTGCGCGCCCGCGTGGGTGCCGAGCCTCCAATCCGACCGAGGGTCATCCCATTCAATTCATCCATCCCATCTCACCTCAGGGGGGTTTGTTTCTCTTGGACATTGGCTTGTCGTTCCATTCCCCGGCTGAACCAGTCTCTCTCTTTTCTTTCTTTCTTCTTTACTTTTAATTCTTCCGCCACTCGTTATTCTACTTCAATTCGAAACGTCTTTCAATTCTACCTCAATTGCTCTATTAACCACCGGAGCTCGAGCCCGGTGTCTCCTGCCTTATCATGGCACCCAGATATAAAGATGGGGATGCCGTCGTGGCTGTTAGTGTCTATCTCAATTAAAGAAAGTTCCGCCGTCTAATCGAAAGCCCGACACAGATAAATGGAAAATGGATTTCATGGACTCACACTGCCGTCGCCTACACGGCCTTCTTCAGTGCCCTGGTGGTGGGGATGTCCTTGCATTTCCACAAGATCGTCCAGAACGAACACTACGGTTATCCCGATGAATGGTTCCCTTCCGTCTCAGCGACCATTGGCGATCGATACCCCGAGCGGTCTTTCTTCCAAGTATTCATTGCTATCACTTCCGGACCTAGATTCGCCCTTGTCTTCCTATGGTATCTCCTTACGGCCCGTCCGAACTCCGCTCTCCCCAAGCTGGTTGCTGGTGTCGGATTGTTTCGGACATTCACTTGCGGAGGTTGGACATATGTGACCTCGACTGATGATCACGACTGGCATGATATCTTCATGATCTCATACTTGGTTGCGACTCTGCCTTGGACCCTCGGCTGCCTCGCTTTGAGTCCGAACAACCGCCAGGCTGTCAAGTATCGGAAGATCTTCGCCGGTCTATTCTTCGGCACCCTTGTGCCATTGATCTACTACTTCATTCAACACAAAGTGCACAAGGTCCCCGGAGGTAAGTCTCAAATGAACCCGCAGCTTACTCAGCTTGTGTCTAACCTCGCTAAGCCTACACGAAATACGCTTTCTTCGAGTGGTCGCTTATTCTGTTCGACGTGGGATTCGACGCGGTCACTGCGCTTGATTTCGAAGCATTCGAGATCGTTGTAAGGGATGTCAAGGGGGTCAGCAGAGGGTATGTACAGTGGCTTCCAAAATAAATCACGCGGGAGAGGGAGAGAGAGAAATGTACAGTTGCCAAAAAAGGAATCGGTTGTGGTGCGCTTGAAAGACGTGATCTAAGCTCTTTGGGAAAACATCTAGGCAGTTGAAGACCACTGCGGACTCCGTTCTTGAAAAAGAGTGTGTATAGCCTGTTCTCCATCAATTTCAAGGATCATTGCAGTTGACTCGTAGTTAGGAAGGGCAAGCCTGTCGGCAACACCTTTGGCGAGGGGTTCTTCTGGACAGAGGTCATTGATGCTGCTGCGGAAGTTTACAATGGGGTAAACATTTCTTCTGTTGAGTCTCGCTCCGGAACCTTTGCTAACGACGTGTAGTTCATCTTCTGGACCCTCTGCACTGCCCTGCCTGTCCTCGTCTGGTGTAAGTGACGGTTACAAGGCTCGAAACGTGCATGGCTAATCGCACTAGATTTCCCTCTCTGGCATATGGGTATCTCCGGATACGAGGCTGCCATCGTCTCATATCTATCACCTATTCTTCTGGCCATTCCGGCTCTGAAATCCGCGGTGGTCAAGAACCCTCGTCTTTTCCATCTTCTTTCGTTGTCTGGACTTCTGGCATACAAGATCCAAGACCCTGCCAACCGGCTCTTCTTGACTTCTTTCAGCGTTGTCTGCAGTTGTATGACATGGGCCGCCACTCTCTACGCTGAGCGTGGAAACACGGCCAGGCTGGAGTCGCGGGTCTTTGCGTGGGGCACCGGTCTGATCATGTCGAGCGTTGCCAAGTTCGCTTGCACCACGAACAACCCGGTCTGGCCGATTATGCATGCGGAGAATGGTGGATGGAACAAGATTGGACTTCTACTCGCCATTCCGGCTGTTCTGCGATCCTACAGAAGACCTGCGACAAGTGGAGGTGATTACCTGCCATCCAGCGGCAAGAAAGGCTCCTGGCTTCCGGCTGGATTGGGTATCGGAGCGTTGGTCTTCGCCATGCATTATCTTCTTTCGGACTCTAGCACCATGATTGCCTGGGTCTGGGAGGGATATCCTGTGCGCGGGCCTATCGCGGCTCCTCACGGTGCCCTCACCATTTTTGCCATGGGCGCTGGTCTTGTCTATGGTCTCTTCTATCCTGCCGCGGCTGGCAGCTGGACGGCGTACGGACTTGGTTCTCTCGGCGCGGCATTCCTTACTTGCTACAGCCACTGGACTGGATTCTACGGTGCCCTTGTCCTTGCTTTCTACTTGCTCGCAGTAGCCCCGGTCCTCATCTCTTCTGCTGTTCGGCACTCGCCGGCGGCTACCTTTGGACTTGGTTTCTTTGTTTATATGATTCTTGTGCTGTTCCATGTCTGGGTTGTTGCCTACGCCTTCGTCCCTGGTGGATACCTTGTTAGAGAACACACTGACTGGATCATGATCACCACTATGTTGTGTATTGGTGCTGGTGTTTTTTCTGCTGCAGTCTCTAGCACACACAACTCACGGAGCAAGATCGTCAGCCCCAACGGCAAGAGACAACGCTCCTATTTCATCTATGTGCTCGCGGCCCTCCAGCTTCTGTCCATCTCGATTGCATACCTTCGGTTCCCCACAAATGACTACACTCCCTATCACAAAGAAGACAAGGTTGCTACTATGGGGATCTGGACGGTGCACTTCGGCTTGGACAATGACATGTGGGCTTCGGAGAGGCGCATGCGTGATGTGATCCAAGAGCTGGAGCTTGATGTGATCGGTCTGCTGGAGTCCGACAACCAACGTATCATTATGGGCAACCGTGATGTCACGCAGTTCCTGGCAGATGACCTAGGCATGTACGCTGATTTTGGACCTGGTCCCAACAAACACACGTGGGGATCTGCCTTGCTGTCTAAATTCCCGATTGTCAACTCTACTCACCACCTCCTCCCCTCTCCTGTTGGTGAGCTTGCTCCTGCCATCCATGCTACTCTCGATATCTACGGGGAGTTGGTCGATGTCGTTGTCTTCCATTCGGGCCAGGAGGAAGATCCCGAAGATCGTCGCCTGCAGTCCGAATATCTGTCCAACCTGATGGGCTCGTCGGACCGTCCCATGGTTCTGTTGAGTTATCTCGTCACGAAGCCGCTTGAGGGTAACTACAACACATATGTTAGCGAGACAAGCGGCATGAAGGACATTGACCCTACCGATTGGGACAGATGGTGCGAATACATTCTTTACAAGAATCTGAAGAGAACGGGCTATGCCCGCGTCAGTCGGGACTCTATCACCGACACAGAAATCCAGGTAAGACCTCCTGACCGGTAAATGTAACTCGTTCCCTGCTAACAGATCCGTGCGCCAGGTCGGCAAATTTGTGATTGGTGAGCCTGAGCCTGAGAGCGAGTTGCGTATTCCCGAGGAGATGGTCCCCAGGGGCCGTCAATTCCCCGCCCTGTTCCGTGGGCAGGGTGTACGTGGCCATCGGTATCATGTGTTTGACGAGCCTAGGTACTGGCAGTAAGCGTGTGTTTGCGGAAGACTATGCATTGGTGTCATAGGAGGTGCGAACCATGCTATATCGTTCCTGAGTATATTCCCAAGAGACAAGCATACCAGCAACTAGTGGCTGATTAGTATGGCTTGGTTGCTATGATTATGTATTGTGAATCGAATTGCAAATAATGTACTTTTATCCTTTACTGTAGAGCTTTGAATTGGTCACTGTCATCTGCCTGGAGTGCATAGCAAATATCGGGACTCATCTGCAGACCAAACAGTCTGCGACAGCCACCATGAGTGTCTAGAGAATCATGAGCTTGAGCCTGAGGATGTTGAACATCAACGCAGATCTTCCGTCCAGCTGACCCTCCGGACCCTTTCTCTGTGATGTTATATTAGGTAATTGATAATGCAAATGTAACGTAGTTATCAGTGACTCTTTCAGTCCGACTTGGTCTAAACACACGAGGTCGCCTCCTCCAGCTGGAGGGGAGGAATGTGAGCAAAGATATCGCCAGGGCTGGGGTGACATAATGCATATGACAAAAACGAGGCATGAGGGCTGGGGTGAGCTCTTTGCTGCAATGACTCTCCGAGTTTCCACATGGCGTTGGGACTGGTCTTCCCCCCAATTCCCCCTCTCTTTCCACCCTCGTGGGTTGTCGATAACGACGACTTGCTCGGAGGAGGAAATCATCCGGCCAGTTCCTGACCTCTCGTTCCAAACTACCTTTCACCGCCCCTTAAGACATCAAGAACCTCCCCCCTCTCTCACTCAGACATGAGCAGCTTACATCAAGGCAATCAGGAGGAACTACCCCTAAGATTGCAACAAGAAGAGCCTCCATGCAGCTTTGGACTCTTTAAGCAAGCAAGCAAGCAAGCAAGCAAGCAAAGAGAGTCCAACTAACTTATGATGAATCTACATTCCAGACGCCGCAGAGTCAACGGCGCATTGGGACAGCTGTGGGTGATCCACGAAGCCTCCAATTGTGCAATGAGGAATCCTCCGAAGAATGCTGGCCCTCCACCTTCTTTGTTGATCTTCCCCGTTTGCCCCGACCTGACCCTCCGCAGGCGAACGACGAACACCCGACCAGGCCAGGATAACTGCGCTCAAGAGAAGAATTGTTCGTGTGGAATAACCCTTATAGGGCAAGAATTCCACGAATACAAAAAGCGAATACCAAGCACAGACCTGATCTCGAGAGAAACGAACCGTGAAGTCAGGGCCTTGGGCAAGGTAGTAGCGTGATACGTGAAGGTCAAGAAAAGATTCCTTGACATTATCAACCTTCTCTTTCCTCGCGTGTCTCCCCCGCCCCCTCGATATTGAGGAACAGTTTCTTGAAAGTGCCTCTGGGACTTGTCCGCCTCTCAACTCTGGCTCCAGGAAGGATTACGCGTGTTGAAGCCCGGGACTAGACTTTGTTTCTCCTGCTGGTGCTGTCATCAAGGGACTGGACTGGGTATGCATCGGGTTCTGATCAAAGCTTTGCGGCCTCCTGTATTGTGTTTTCACACACGTGCTGCACACACTAACAACTGACATGGGAGAAGAGTTGGGGTAAGTAGCTGGGGCGCGATCAAGCTGTTCTGCTCTCTATGAGACAGTTTGTGTCTGACTGACATGGGAAAGCAGATCAAGCTAGCTTTGTGTTTATTCCACTTCGAAGCAGAGTCAACATTGCTCCAGTTGGTACGCGGAGGCATTGACCCGCGAAGTCAACAAAGAAACCTCAGAGTCTAGTGCATTGCACTCATTCTGCTGCCAACCTTGGATAAATCGACCACCGGAAAGTGAAAGACTTCCGTGAACGTTCTTTGTTCCAGTTAACCACACTTCCTGCTACCGGGAGGAACTTTGCACACGCGCACACCGGCAAAGAAAGGAGCTCAGTCAAACGATACATAAGGTATTTTCTTAACTCCAAAACTGAATTTCCACTTTGAATATCCTCCAATTCTGTTCCTTGGGCTCAATTACTTGTATCCCACAGCTACTTTCTGTTGTACACCTCCTCATCTTATCGTCTCCAGAGATAGATTCTAGATGTGAGTATAAGGTCGCTTGCTCGCGCTCAGCTCAACCTCATTTGTTCTGGCTTCTAGTACTGACCCAACATAGAGCCACCATGGCGGGCAGACCGCTGGAACAGACGACGGGAGAATTGCCTCCTGACAGTCCTCTATGGACGTATGATATACCAAATGGCAAGGCTCTCAATTCAGGGCTTCCCAAACTGCCCGGCTTGAACGTTGAGATTTTTTTCGGCGTTCAGAATAATCGTCCACGGTGGTTGATAGTACCCGCACCATGGACGGTACTTCCTAAGGAAAATACCCCAGGTGGAACGGACCTACAGGAGAAACGTGCTGACCCAAAGAGCCCCAAATTCACTGGCGCCGAAATCTTCTGCTGGGAATTCGACCCTCCTCCCGAGCAGAAGAATGACAAAGAGCTTTATAGACATGCCTATGATGCGCTCCGAGAGTCCCTCCGAAATCCTAGATTCAGGGAAGAAGCGAGAGACTATATTCAGAACCGATTTTCAAACCTCATGCAGAATAGGGAGGATGTGCTCCCACGGCTTCCTATGCCCCCCGATGGTCGACCGTCCCTGAAGAGACAGGAAGCCATTCCAGATACAGCCAGCCCGCAGTACAGTTGGTTCGATCGCCCGATGCTTGTCTCGAAGCCTGGGTCAGCTATATCAGCCGGCAATGCTCTCCCAGGCGCAGATCCTACAACCCCGCCTTATGAACCAACCTCTCCCTCCTATGGTGAGTACAAATGGATATGGTTCGTCGTCATCATCTTGCTCCTGGCAATGTTCCTCTGTCTATTCCTGTATGCATTCAAGATTCTGAGATAAGAAGAGTGTGTGTATTTGTGGATACTTCCAACTTTGACCAACGGCAAACTCCCCTCCTTTCAACCTAAGCTCAAATGTGGTCAATATTTCTCTGGTAGTCTAAATTTCTTGGTTGTCCGATGGTTTTCTTTGCCAGGATTAGCACCGCAAGATTTGCACCGTCCCTGCTCACATTCTTCATGATACATCCCTTGCGTCCCTTGCATTCCTGTTCCCCATACTTGCTTGCGTGCTATATACCTCGTAAGAAGCTGATTGCTCCGTGTATACACGCAGCGCGGGATGATGATGATCCCGAAGAAGCCACCAATCCCGCTCCGATACCAGGCCCCTCAGATGGGGAGACTGAACCTCACGCCGAGGTGGCTCACGAGGGCGACCTGAATTCACCACGACCATGTAAGGGCCAAACACAGCAACAGTTCTTTATGCCAGCTTTGCGCAAAATGGTTTTGTATCTATCTAACTGACCAAACCACCGGCAAAACTCTGGCAGCCCCGTTGAGCGACCAAGAAAACATCCCGATATCCAAGCTACCAGGCCCAAAACCCACCACGCAGACTAACCAGCCAGTTCCAAAAGAGGCGACAGCAGCAGCAGCAGCAGCACCACCACCACCCAAGCTACCAGACCCGATCCCCACCAACCAAACCGGCCAGCAAGTCTCCAAGGGGGCCGTCCCACCCCCACCCCTACCCCCAGCTCCAGCCCCAGTCCCGGAGCAGGAAGGAGAGGGGAAGGAAGCAACCAAAACCACAACCGACAAAGCCCAAACCCAAGCCCAAACCGGCAAAAAGACCGCCCCCTCGCCGTGGCGCAGCCGCGAGTACACGGACAAGCTGGTCCAGCAAGCGGCCGACACGCTCCTGAAGAATGCCGCGACGTACTGGCCGCCCGGGAGGATCCGGCGCCGGATGAGGATGTGGTCCGGCGTCGAGATCCGCGATCGCACCACGATCGGGCTCGAGGGCCAGATCGACCAGCTGCCGCCGTTCCCGGGGAAGTTCGACCCGTCGGCGGACGCGGTGGGGACGACGCTGAAGCGGAAGCGCGGGAGGGCGCGGAAAGGTGCTGCTGCGGCTGCTGCTGCGGATGATGCTGCGGAGGATGCTTCGAAGCAGGCGGCTCCTGGAGATGGAGATGGAGACGGTGATGGGGATGGGGATGGGGATCAGGCCCCGAAACCTCCTGCGAAGCGGACTACGAAGCAGACTCCGACGCGCGATGCCTTCTCCATCAATACGAGGACTCATGGGAGTTTCCCGAAGACGGCGAGGAAGTGTCGCAGGAGTAAGAGGATTAGTCGCGCGAGTCGGAAAAAGAAGAAGAAGTAGTTGTTGGGGTCAAGTAGTGGCTGGCGGATGTGGTTGGTGAGCGGGGATTGGGCAAGTTTGGCACGGAAGTTCGAGATAGTGAGTAGCCTGCCAAAGGACGCCAGGTGGTGGTTTGCTGCTATGTTGCAAGTATGTCTTATCTTGTCTGTATCTATAATTGATTTTGCTTGCTATGATTGGGTCTAGCAGTAGTACATAACTTTATTGTTGTGGTACTGTAGGCATCGGGATTGGAAGTCTTGCACCGCATGTAAGTTTTTGGGAGTAAGCCGGCGATAGATATCTTGATTTCAGAGTATTGGAGAATGCCGAATTCTGATGCTTAACACTTCTATATACAATACAATCATGGCATCGGAAGTCAAGTTCCTAAAACTCACAGCTCCAACACTCAGACACCACATCCCCATAGCTGCGCAGCAGGCCCTCCATAACCGGACCTACTGCCTGCGATCCGCCAATGGTCACCTCTAACGACAAAAGCCCTTTGACGAGAACATCCACCCGTTTCTGCCAGACGTTGTCATCATCACCATTATCATCATTATCATCCTCATCACCACCGCCACCAATAATGCCGGCTTGATAGGCTGAACCTGAACCTGAGTCTCCAAGCCAAAGCTCAATACCGGTCTCGATCGCCAGACGCAAGGCTGTAACCATAAGCGTTGGGGTGATATGATAGGCGGTGAGGGGGAGGTCCGCGCTCAATCCGTTTTGCAGGTTGAAAGTGTCGTGGGTGACAGGGTGGGTGAGAGAGCATTCTATCGCCTGGGCGATGGAGATTACGGCGGTCTCTTGGAGAGCGCGGATCTGTGATTCTGCGATGGGGGGTGATAAAGGGGAGTCGTGGTTGAGGGAGGGTTGGTGGAGGATGGCGGTTAGGGTTTGGGCGAATATCAGGGTCCCGAGGTCCCAGAAGGTTAGGACGGATACTGATAAAGAAAGAGAGGCAGGTTAGTTTGGGTTGGTTGGTGGGTGGAAGGTCAGGGTAGATAGAGCGTAGGGACTGCGGTGTGTGGGTGGTTGGGGCAGAGAGGGGGACTGTTGTGGCAGTTCAATGCTTGGTGACATACATGCGTAGATCTTGGACTCGGTGGAGAGGTGAGCGTAGTGCTCCATGCACTGAGACATGAAAGGGCGGAGGGTGTAATTGTAGTCGTCTACTGCGGTCATGGTCGACGCTATGATTTCCCATGTTGTGGGAGGAAGTGGGTGTTTGTTGTTAGTGGTGCGGTGAGGTGGGACGAAATCCTTGACTTTGATCATCATTCGCCAGATGGCAAAGGCTCTTGCTACAGCAGTGCGATCGATGCGTGGGATACTAGCATCGAGATCGCTGGGGTAGATGTGGTTAATTGACGGCGGTAGTGTCGAATTATTCTCCGGGGATACTATGATCGAGTCAGACGAGGTGAGGAGATATTGTGTATGAATGAGTGAAGCTAACCTTTCCTGTGAAAAAGCAGCTCAGGGAGCTTGCACTGATGATCTGTGAAAAGCGCGGCCCCAATGTCCCGGATATAACCTCCCCAGCGGATGATGTCTAGACTGGAATGTAATAAGGTCCCGTAAAGTGATGCGGGCCCCAGTTGACAGCAATACTTCCGGACGTAATCATCCAGACGAGACAGCTTCTGCAGCCCGATGTCGAGGAATTCGTGCATCCTGACGGTCGTTCCGTCTGGCCTGCCGTATGCTTTGCAAGGCATGACGATACCATCGAAGAGAAGAATGGCACACACCACTCGAAATGACAGGACTGGCAAACTACCCTGGATAAGTGACCGTGCCTCCATCCAGGAGTCATGGAAAGCGTCAGTGAGAACATCACGGCTTGCGTGCTGCCCTACAGGTGACACTCCCTCCGACGTGGGCAGCCATTGAAGGGAAAACACCCGAAGCACTGCTTTCAGAACCGTGTCGGACTGTTTCCGAGCTGCAGTGCTTAGTTTGTTGCCGTAGAGGTGACTAAAATGATCCAGAAACCGCACTGCGCCCAGCATAGTCATTCTGGGGTGTCGAATTTCCCGAGTCGCTGACAGCTGAGAGGATAGGTTCTTGTTGGCGCCTCCTAGAGCTTGATATGAGTCTTGATGAGTTCTGAGGTGGTTTCAGTCCATGTTTGGACTGAGGGTACAGCTTACCAAGTTCCGCCTGGTCTGAAAATCTACTTTCTAGGTAATAGGGACGACCCGATGCAGAAAGGTTGCACTCATAATCTATAAACCTCGACGCAGAGTCCCTTACGATGGAATTGTAGATCGAAGCAAGACACTCGTCGAGCACCGTCGCTTCCAGTTTTGAATTCAAAAGGTGTATCGGGCTATTCCTACTCCTACCCACGAGCATTGACTGTGGTTTGGCTGGTAGAGAATGCTGATCCGCCCGCGAAAATACCGAAGGAGAAGGTAAAGACGGCTCATGTAGCGCTTCTGCTGTCCTCGAGGAGTCCAGTGATGAGGCCGAAAACGGGTCGTATATATCGGTGCTGGTGCTCTGAGACAGCTCCATATCGAAATTTAGCCATGATGTGAAGTCTTCCTCGTCAGTGCCAATACTTAGTTCGAAATCGTCTCCAAGGCCATTCGTCAGTGCCCCATCCCTTGGATTAAGAACCTGCGACTGGTTAAGGTGCAGTAGCTGTGCGCCAACACCTGCTGGGTCTTTGCGTTTCCACGGCCTTGAAGAGACAGACTTGATGAAGTCAAAGGTGCAGTGATGGTTCAATCGCTTGCAGTTAGTACATATAGAAGCGGGTTCCCCATCAGCAAGGGACAGCAAGACACATCGCCGCTTCGAGCGACGGCATGGATCACAGCTTGTGTTCTGGCGACGCCTAGCAGTGGGAGATGACGGTTTCACCACCCTTGAAACTTGCTCGTGGGACATTCGGACAAGAATCTCCAATGAGAAGCAGGGGTACTTATGAGCTCATTATTGAGTATGTGAGTCTACCGACATCGGTAGGATGAAGTGAATATAAGGATTCAAGGTTGAAGATACCTGCATCATAGCTATAGATATAGAAGGCAAGCGACTGACTGCCTGTTCGGGTAAAACCGGCGGCGATTTCTTGCCTCGCTGACTCATTGTTAAGTCAGCTAACTCTGTCGCTTGCTGGCCAATGAGAGCCTATCTCAGCAACTACAATAGACCTGCCGGTTCATTACCGTCTGGTATGGATATGAATTCTACTTTTACAGTGTGCATCAGTATCAATAATTCTATTATACAGGCAGAAACCATCGCAGAAACAGCTTAGATATCCTCCCCAGCAGCCCTGCGGACGCAATCCACGATGAACTGTGGATTGCTCAAGAACGGGGAGTGTCCTTCTTGACACCGCTCAACCTGCAGCGCCCCCTCGCTTTGAGCAATCATCCGCTCTTGCACAGAAAGCGGCAAAGCCCTATCATTCTCGCAGACAATATAGGTACTGGGAATTTCACGATACGCCGTGTAAGTCACTGGCACGGACAACGGGCCGACAGGGTACGAGCCTAGCAGATCAAGCGCTTCCTCCACGTCGGCAGGCTCGCATCGATTATAGAAGACCTCGCGCGCTGCTTCCCTGTCCACGATCATCGCTCCATCCTACAAAGCCAAAATATATGGTCAGCCGAATCGGCCACTTTGCGGCGACATAACGAGAACAACAATCATACCTCAGCGAAACGCATTCCACCATGCTTCGCTACATACTCCTGCCGTTGCCGTTCGAGCTCCTCTTCTTCGGGCGTCTGAGGTTTGATCTGCCCGACGTGGTTCTGGCCTTCGGGTAGTGCCATGGCAGCCATATACATCAACCGGAGAACACCACCCTTGAGGCCTTGGCTTTCGCGGGTGCTCTTGCCCAAGCCCTTGACTGCTTCTGACATGGGGATCCCGCCGAATGAATGAGCCACGGTGATCACGTCCCGGCCTGCGTCAAGGTAGCCCAGGATGACCTTGCGAATGGCCTCTGCATCGGTGGCCCAGCTGCTGAGGGGAGGGCTGGAGTCCACGGAGGGCAGTGTCACACCTACTGCCTGATAATTGAATTTCGCCAGCCCATCGACTAGACGCCGATAGTGCTGCGGCCGGTGCCAGGAGCCTGGGACAATAACAATGGCTGGTCTGATCATAGCGCTGCTGATGTCGGTGTAGGAGGATGTCAAATGAAGCAGGAAGTGCCAGTATGTTTGCGGAGGAAGTAATTCTGCAGTGGCTTGATCGAGTCCGAGCCATGGAGACAGGAGGTAGGGACCTTGAATTTATACTGCATGAAGAGCTTGACGTGAGAGATCTGCACGATTATCGGAGCCGCAACAGCAGATACAATATGATGTCCGCGGTGTGTGCAATGTAGTACTGTACAGTCCTGAGAAAGCGTCCCCGCATTAGTTCCCATCGGCTCCGAACTTCTGTAACCAAAGTGTCGGATCCGCAAACCAAATCGAATATCGGTTCCGCAGCAAAGTGCCTTTCAACAAATCACATATTGAGGTTCCTAGTCATTAGGATTCTGCTGCCAGGCTACTATGTAGGGAGCCACCCTTGTGTATGATATTCCAGACCTACTAGAGGCAGGAATCCGTCCTAGAAGGAATTCGCTCATCAGAGAGTCTGGATTGACGAAATCAACAACACTTTCAGAATGTCCCTGATAATTGACGGTAGAATAAGCACGAACTCTTGTCAAACAATGGAGCATGTCACAGGATCACACTCATTCCAGTTCCATGTTTTTTTTATCCACTTATGATGATAGCTTGAGCAGGTATCAGTGTTTGGGCCTGCGGGTGGAATAGAGGTTCTGTGTTTCATGGTCTGGATCGAGATTGGTGTGTTTACTTCCAGTAGAAAAGCGCACATCAATGCTATTTGACATCCACAATATTGCCAATGCTCAGGTTACGAGGGTTATACATCTGCGCAAGGGAGTTGGAGGCATATTCTGTCCTCCTTATTGTGCATCAGTAAACCAGTTGGCTGGAAACTGGAAAGAGGGTCAATGCCGCGGCGGACAAAGAAAGCAGCAGAACGCAGCCGATGCAAACAGGACAAAACCGCGACCCGCGATGGCTTCATCGCTCGGCGCTCAATGAAAGCGACAACATCCGACCGGCACCAGGTCCAGAATCCTGCGCCAGGTGTGTCTAACCCAGCGGATGTGTCTGAGCATGCAATTAACTCGCTGTACTTAGACTGTCTCTCTCATTAACCTCTCGTATCGATGACTTGATTGGAGCATCTTGCCGTCCTCGCGACACTACCATCTCACTTATACAGCCGAAGCTCTCCCCAGGGAGCGCGTGACGAAATCCGGTCAAGATGTTCACCTTCACTCCTTTGCTCGGTGCTCAGTCATCCGCATCGAAGGCATCGCAGTCGCTGTTGGAGCTTGAAGGAGGGATAAAAATCCTTGTGGATGTCGGTTGGGATGACACCTTCAATACCCTTGACCTGCAGGAGCTGGAAAGGTGAGCCATACTTGTTCCTCGGGAGGTTCTGAACTCCCTGATGAAAACAGCCCTTTCTAATCATACCCATCTTGTACAATAGACATGTTCCTACATTGTCGTTGATCCTCCTAACCCACGCGACTCCCGCACACATCGGTGCCTATGTCCACTGCTGCGCGACCATTCCTTCGTTCACTAAGATCCCCGTCTACGCCACGAGTCCCGTAGTTGCCCTCGGTCGCACGCTTCTTCAAGACCTATATGCATCCTCGCCTCTGGCTGCGACATTTTTACCCGAAACCTCGATCTCGGATCCCGGAGCATCCACTTCCGCCGCGTCGGCCGCAGCATCCGTCGACGAAGGCGACGAAAGCCCTGAGGCTACACACGCAGGCCGCATCTTGCTCCAACCCCCTACCGCCGAAGACATCGCGCTCTACTTTTCGCGGATCCATCAATTGAAATACTCGCAACCTCATCAACCGCTCCGTTCTCCTTGGTCCCCGCCTCTGGACGGTCTGACCTTGACTGCTTACAATGCTGGACACACCGTGGGTGGTACGATATGGCATATCCAGCATGGGCTGGAATCCATCGTCTACGCGGTCGACTGGAATCAGGCCCGCGAGAGCGTTGTGGCGGGAGCGGCGTGGTTCGGCGGCTCGGGGGCAAGCGGGACGGAGGTTATCGAGCAACTGCGCAAGCCAACGGCGCTTATATGTAGTACCCGTGGAGGCGAGAAGTTTGCTCTCCCTGGCGGACGGAAGAAGCGCGACGACCTGCTCCTCGACATGATTCGGAGCACGGTCGCCAAGGGCGGCACGGTCTTGATCCCGACGGATACTAGCGCTCGTGTTCTGGAGCTGGTCTATGCGCTGGAGCATGCCTGGCGCGATGCAGCGGGTACTGGTCAGGGTGACGATGTGCTGCGAACGGCAGGATTGTATATGGCGGGCAAGAAGGCCAAGACAACCATGAGACTTGCAAGGAGTATGCTGGAATGGATGGATGAGAACATCGTACGCGAATTCGAAGCTGCGGAAGGCGTGGATGCGACAGCGCAGTCGAACAACGACGGTCCGCGGTCCGGAGGACAAAACAAGACGGAAGGCAAAGGGTTGGGGCCGTTCACCTTCAAGCACCTCAAGATCATCGAAAAAAGGAAGCGACTCGAGAAGATCCTCACCGACCAGACCCCCAAGGTAATCCTGGCCTCTGATGCGTCGCTCGATTGGGGATTCGCAAAGGAGTCGCTCCGGCTGGTAGCCGAGGGCACCAACAATCTGCTGCTTCTCACCGAGCCTCTACACAAGGAGAAAGTTTCCAATAATCATCGGGAGAGCCGTCACAAAAAGACTCTTAGCAGCATGATCTGGGAATGGTACGAAGAAAGAAAGGATGGAGTTGCACTTGAGAAGGCCGCGGACGGCGAGATGCTGGAGCAGGTGCACAGTGGTGGAAGAGAGCTCTCATGGTCTGAGGTGCGCCGTGCGCCTCTCGATGCTGGTGACCAAATGCTTTACCAACAGTACCTCGCTACAAAACGAGAGCTGGAAGATGCCTCTCAGACAGCAGGGCAGGAGAACGCCGACCCTACCGCGGACGTTGATGACCAATCTAGTTCGACATCTGAAGACTCGGAGACCGAGCAGCAGGGAAAGGTGTTGACCCTGGTCACCACCTTAGCTCATGGTAACCGCAACAAGCTCGGGCTCAGGGATGAGGATCTTGGTGTCAACATCCTCTTACGACGGAAGAACGTCTACGACTACGATGTCCGAGGCAAAAAGGGCCGCGAGCGGATGTTCCCCTACGTAGCTCCTCGGAGGCGGGGTGACGAGTATGGTGAATTCATCAGACCCGAGGAATATCTTCGGGCGGAAGAGCGCGAAGAAGCTGATATGCAGCAACGTCGGACCGACTCCCAGATGAAATTAGGGCAAAAGCGAAGGTGGGACGAAAGCGGACCGAATGGACGCAGGCTGTCCAGCAGTGGTGGCAAGCGCCACCAAGGACAGGGCGATGCCTCGAAGAAGGATCTCAGCACAGCGGATGACATGAGCGTTATGAATGACGGCGAGGGCGCTGATGCTGCTGCCTCTTCCGACGATGAGCCAGAAGGTCAGGCGTTCGAAGGGCCGGCCAAGGTATTCTTCGAGAAGGCAAGCCTGACCATCAACGCGCGCCTCGCGTTTGTGGACTTCACCGGTCTGCATGACAAGCGCAGCCTGGAGATGCTCATCCCACTGATTCAACCCCGAAAGCTGATCCTGGTCGGAGGCATGAAACAGGAGACGACGGCCCTGGCCGACGAATGCCAGAAGCTTCTTGCAGCCAAGGTCGACGTCGACGTCCCCGCATCCGCGGATTCGGCGGTGATTTTCACCCCGGTCAACGGAGAGACAGTCGACGCCAGCGTTGACACGAATGCTTGGATGGTCAAGCTGAGCAACCACCTGTTCCGACGCTTGAAGTGGCAGCATGTGCGCAGCCTGGGCGTCGTCACACTAACGGGACAGGTTCGGGGCCCCGAGTCTCTGCCTCAACCCGCAACACCCGAACAGGATCCGGAGGGCCCGCACAAGAAGCAGAAGGTGTTGATGCAGGAGGAGACGAACCCTGCCACGGATTCTGAAGCCGAGTCGACAAAGCAGCAGCAGGTACCGCCACCACCGACCGACAAATCTGATCTCTATCCCTTGCTTGATGTTCTGCCGGCCAACATGGCGGCGGGAACGCGATCCATGACCCGGCCTCTCCACGTGGGCGACCTCCGTCTGGCGGATTTGCGAAAGCTCATGCAGGGGGCCGGTCACACGGCGGAGTTCAGGGGAGAGGGAACGCTGTTGATCGATGGGATGGTGGCCGTGCGCAAGTCGGCGACGGGCCGGATCGAAATCGAGGCATCGGCGCAGTCAGCAGCGATGGTCCCCGGGCGTAAAGGGGCGGGTAGTTTCCTGGCCGTGAAGCAGAAGATCTACGAGGGATTGGCAGTGGTCTCGGGGAGTTGATTGATATTTCCGGACGGGATGCGAATCTGTACAATTTGATGGATGTGTGTGTATCTGTGCAGGACGAGCTTTGATCTAATCTATCACGAGATTTGGGGAGTGCTCGGACATGTCCGTGTCGCTCATGCATGCATGTAGTCTAAGCAATATGCATGATCGATTGTTATTGCAGTATTTCAATATCAGTCTTTTTGACCACGCAACGACTACTTATATCACGAAGTACTGGTACTTCGATCCCAAGTCTCTGGAATTTCTGAGACAGATGACTACCGACACCTGATACTATTCATACCGATCCAGCCCAGCAGCCTTACCACCCCCCTCTCTGTATACTATAACCCGCAACCAGATCCGCAACCCAACCCTTTCCCTCCTCCTTTCCTTAATGACCAGTAACCTGCAACCTGCAACCTGCAACCAATATGACTCGTATCCACCCTCTCAATCAATAGTACACGTCACAATCGTCCACCACAACTACCGGTATAGCCACAGCCACAGCCGCGACTATTGACCTGCATGATCGAGGTACGGAATTAGGAATTCCAATAACCTCCTTCACTACTCCGTACTCCATACCTAGATCGTATACACAACATCCATCCACTTCCAAAATAATCCGACCTGTTCCCCGTACATACAGTACAAGGTGAATCTATTTCCAGGTGCAGCCATTCGCA